>JACJUY010009197.1:4980-22439 GCA_014220935.1 Platorchestia sp. MABIK | reverse complement strand
CACCAAGACCGCACCAAGACCGCACCAAGACCGCACCAAGACCGCACCAAGACGGCGCCATCACGCCGCTGCTCTCATTCCCTATTCAGGGCCGCTGCGCTCCCTGCGAGTGGGGCGCTGAGTAATGAGTTGGGGAGGAGGTCATCCTCTGCGTCGGGGTGACGCATTGTTACGGTCCCTGTAACACTTGTTCCGTGTTACGTGAGTCGTCACAAGTTCATTTTTGTCGTTGATACTAGTCGTAGATTAGTCTAGACCTCATTCTGATTTTTTTTAAGACTCTCAACATCAATTAAAGAATTTTCTGCCTACACCCGCATTAGATTGCGGGAAACAAATCATTTCAGTTGGCACATGTAGGTATTTTAATTCATATCTGAGTAGCGCAATTCTATTAGATCATTCTTTTAAATAGCAATTCTTAGTAATGTTGATCAAACATCTCTGTTTATCTCGTATCAAACCGGTAAACAAGACAATCAGAAAACAACCAACAGAATTATTACTGAGAGAAACTGCGAGTACACACTTTTGCGGGAAAATTGCAAGATGTAATGCGCTACCATTTCTAAACACATTTGGAACACTCATCTTAAGCGGGTAGGTCGCTGTTTACAATTCACAGGTACCGAGAATCATCAGTGATGCTGGAGATGTAGGTTTGTAATCTCCTTACTGCTAACATAACGAAAGTTTGTACAAAAATATTCTTACAATTAGAAATTTACAGATCACGAGTTCACTTGCAATTACGATGCTACTTCGAATAACTGTTCACTGATGAGAGGGAACGTGTAATATCCTGATGAAATACTTCAACAATTGTTCAGTCGTTTGATGAGGATAAGTGACGAGGATTATTATTGGCAAGACTGAGCCTTCAATATTGCTGGGGACGCTGTTGCGGTAGTAGTATGTCTTGACAGATGGAAGCGCTTCGTGCACTCTCTTTGATCTTCACCCGCAGTGCGCCTCGACTCAACCGCTTGAGAGCAACCAACGCTAAGCCTCGAGCGTGATTGCAACAACNAATGATTTCCCAAGTTTGTTTCGGGTTATTTTTAGCCGTTATGAGTTCCTGGTGGAAGTGAGTTTGTATGAGAAAAATTTTATAATGAACAATTAGTTTGAGTTTGGCCATTTACGTTAAGTTTTTATTTTAATTCTGGTAGCGTGGTAGAGCTATCTCTTACGAAGCGTGAGCACGGCGAGATCAAATTATAGTCCTAAATTTGACTTGAATATCGCACACCGCCGCCACCATTTGTCGTAGCCTTCTTTTCTTTTCAAATCAATTATACAGTTATTCCTACTTCATCAGTCGTTTCAAGGTTGACCTTAAAATTTACGGTTTATTTCAGCAGGATATATTGAACACAAATCTTAGTACGGCCATACATTTACTGTTTTAACGAAGGGTGAACACACTTATGACAAGAGGTTGATGAAACTGGCAAATATCGAGGATGATAAAATAATGGACAATCCCAAAGAACTTAACTCGGAGTACGCAGCGATGGTGACGAATTAAAGGTCTAGTAATTACGTTAAATCGGATATGTCGATATGAAGTTACACAGAGATTACATAGACTCTCTCTCAGAGTGCCGGCTGAGTTTTAAATTAACAAGTCAAAAGGTGGCACTAACAGACCTTTACAAGAGGAAATCTCGTATTATAATGATTCTATCTAACAGTCAACGGATGCCCAAATAGCCGCAAGGACTGCCGCTGCTTCTGTAGATTCGTTGAGGCGGTTAGCAGCGCTCAACCGTCGAAGGGTGCTGAGCACTTTTCTCTGTCTCCTTCCCTATGCTGAGCTTGCTTTTCTCGTTGACTTATTACCAACCGATCGGGCGTAAGGTCCACGTTCCGCCGTTCACTCTTTTGGTGGTGAGCCGTTCACTCTTTTGGTGGTGGAATTTCACAGTTTGTACCTAAGTACATAACACGACGTCCCGCGTCGTTCCGACGTCCCGCGTCATTATCACGGGACTTAGAATCTGTTTTAAGAGACAATAGAGAAACCGTTCGCGATGAGGGATTTAAACTCTCGGCAATTTTCACACGTGAAAGATTACAAAGGGAGAGGTTATAAAACTTCGTATCAAGAGTTTGTACGTCCTCCCTCAAGATGAGGAAAAACGACAATTGCTGATGATAAAATAAATTTTTACTCTAAGCGAGTACCTCAAAGTCGAACTAGCAAATTAAATCAATAGAAAATGCTCTTAATTCGAAGGAGGAATGAAAATGTTAATGAAATAAAAGCATAAAACGGAACACCGTTTCTACCTACACATATTTCACTGAATCGAGGAATTATGATTTAATTCTAGTATTGAATTCACTTTCAGTGTGGAGCTACGCGTTGCATACAATTCTTAATTTATACAGCAATCTTCATGTAACATATCGAAACTGTTGGCTAAGCCTAACTCAACGTAATATTTAGGCCGCTCTCGGAAAAATGCATCGCATCTGACGAATGCAAACGCAATCTTTAGGCAGACTTCACCCTCTACGCGATTTTCACCCTCCGAGTATAAAAGCTGTGATTAGTATTTGCAACATCTGGTGTTCATGACGTCGAATCTGTAATACCCCTAAGCTCACAATAATTACAGACATCAATTATTCCTTTGATTGAACGACGAGAATGTTCTCGCATCACCTACGCAGCTTATACATAGAATCTCAGCGAAGACCACGGTAGAGGAAACAAGGTAGGTTCAAACCAGTCTTTTTTTCGTTGACGGTGTGGTTTTGCTGACGTCACGGCAACGAACCAATAGCAACGCTCATATTGCATCTGGTAGCACTGCAACCCCCAAATCTGGCTCCACTATTGGCCTAACGATATGGCGTTTTGGTGAAGTCATAGAGTTTGTTTGAAACAAAGCCTTTCTATTGCTTATCCGAACAAGAGGTGGTGTATTTTTTCCCATAGAAATGACCCTACCTTGTTTCCTGTACCGTAGCGCAGACCCGCATGTGCTAGCAATGTGCAGCCTCCGCCCTGCTGTGCAGTAGCACTAATGGCCGTTCCATCTGCCTCTCGCGTGCGTGTGGCCTGTTGCAGCCCTCGTGTAATTACGCCAAATATCATCGACCTCTCATTCCAACCCCAAATAGACGTGGTTCCCAATAATAAAAATATGCATGAAGAATTTTATGCAGCTCATTGGTAAAAATATTGTGTTGAAGTTGCCCGTTTGATTGAATTGAGTTGCACTTGTGTTTAAAATATTTCACTGTTCCCGTATTGGTGGGTTTGAAAATTAGACAACACAATTAAGAAGTCCAATAAAGAATGCGCATGCTATGTAGTTTAATGTTTTATTAATGTTTTATTCATAAATATTTCATTTATTTCTGTTAGGTCTTACATGAAAATGTTCATCATTTTCTACCTCGATTTTAAATTACAATTCGTTCTCACACCGCAGCTTCTCCCGGCAAAAACGCTTCGGTGATTTCAAATTTGAAACACATGCTGTCGAAAATCTGAATCACACGTGCTGACAGGAGAAAAAATACAAGATTTTGTTGGAGCTTAAGTTGCGTTTTATATGAAACCCCCACATGGGGCACCTGCTACCACTGATAAAACGTAGCCCTTACCGGCCCCCATCAGTAATTACCAACTTAATCGAAAATATCCAAACCTCCATAGTTCGTGTACGGAATTGATTTACGAGCCGACACGCAGTGGCACGACACACAACGCAAACTGGCAGGTAGGAGGCGTAATGGTCTTTTTCCTAGTCCGAGTGAACCGAATGGTACGTTATGCCAGCACTAAATACAACGTTACCTCAAAATTGCAACTATGCCGCCACACGGCGATGGCAGAAATGATATTCGCCCTGTAAAAAGAAATAGTGAACCGGGAAATGTTGAATGCACCGATGTAACGTCTCTGTAACGCTTGCGGTGTGGAAACGTCCTATATAATAATAATAGTAATAATTGAGTTTATACATGATTTTTAATAATTAGTCACCGTCTGTGCCCCAACTGGTAAGCCGTATGAAGAAATGTGCAAAACACAGTTTACCTGATACAGCACTTGCCATAGAGTATTGTGTAAAAACTTCTAGAAAATTTACATGCCTCTCTCCATCCGGGATTTTGCTTTGGTCTTCAATAAATAGCTTTGCGATTTGTTGCTGAACATTCCCTCTTGTGCGCTGCCGAAATTCGAAAAGCCATCTGTGTATTGCACTGGATGTTCGCGAAACTGTGCAGCGCTCCCTATGGAAATTCCTTTCCGCCTGTCGCTGCTTTTTGTTTTTGGTTCCATTCAGCAATTTCTACTTGAGGAGACATCCAAGGCTTCAGTGCTCTTACCGCAGGTGAGTTGTCAGCTTGAACCATCTTGACTTCTATAGATAGAACTCGTTGGGTTAAACTCGTTGGCTTGAACTCGTTGGCTTGAACTCGTTGACCTCTCTCCCCGTTCACTTTTTTTCTGTAAAGCATGTTAGGTCGAGTCTCTTTGCTATATCGATGTTAATTCTCAGCAGCGTGAGAGACAAATGGTAGGGACTTGCTATTAGCCACTTACCTCGCATTAATAGCCATGCACCTTCAATATTAAATCATAGCATAAATTTCCTAATACCACATTGTGCAACGTTCTGCGTCGCCCCGACGTTCTGCGTCACTCCGACGTCTTACTTCGCTCTGACGTCATATTTCGTGGTTGCCCACGACCACCAATAATGTTACCTACGAACAACAGAAACACTACGGTGCAGGAATGCGTCTTGCCCTATATCTTCTCATTATACCTTGAAAAGAACCAAATTTTAACTCAGAGATATCCTTTTCAAAAGAAAAGGCATCTGTACCATCAACTCTACATTACCTCAGATGGTTTCTCATATCATCAATATCTTATGCAAATTCACTGTCGAAATAGAGCCACGATCCATACCAAAAAAAATTATTCTCATCGCAAAGCTTATCAGATAGGATTTCAAATCTTCGAGAATCTCTTGAGAAACCCGCATCAGCCTCGGCCGATCTCGGTTGCCAGCGTTGCTGTCGCTGCCTCTTTCTTCTTCCATTGCTCTCTCCCCACGGTGGATTCCGAAAGCCTTCTTAAAGAATTATTCACCTTTCTNGTTGTTGCAATCACGCTCGAGGCTTAGCGTTGGTTGCTCTCAAGCGGTTGAGTCGAGGCGCACTGCGAGTGAGATCAAAGAGAGTGCACGAAGCGCTTCCATCTGTCAAGACATACTACTACCGCAACAGCGTCCCCAGCAATATTGAAGGCTCAGTCTTGCCAATAATAATCCCCGTCACTTATCCTCGTCAAACGACTGAGCAATTGTTCAAGTATTTCATCAGGATATTACACGTTCCCTCACATCAGTGAACAGTTATTCGAAGTAGCATCGTAATTGCAAGTGAACTCGTGCTCTGTAAATTTCTAATTGTAAGATTATTTCTGTACCAACTTTCATTATGTTGGCAGTATGGAGATTACAAACCTACATCTCCCGCATCACTGATGATCCTCGGTACCTGTGAAGTGTTTACAGCGACCTACACGCTTAAGATGAGTGTTCCAAATGTGTTTAGATATGGGAGCGCTTTACATCTTGCAATTTTCCCGTAATAGCGTGTACTTGCAGTTTCTCTTAGTAATAATTCTGTTTGTTGTTTCCTGATTGTCTTGTTTACCTGTTTGATACGAGATAAACGGAGATGTTCGATCAACATTACTAATAATTGCTATGTAAAAGAATGATCTAATAGAAAAACGCAACTCAAATATGAATTAAAATACCTCCATGTGCTCACTGAACTGATTTGTTTCCAATGCGGGTGTCGGCAGTAAATTCTTTAATTAATGTTGTGAGTCTTACAAAAATCATAATGAGGTCTGGTATAATCTACGACTAGCATCAACGACAAAAATGAACTTGTGACGACTCACGTAACGCGGAACAATGGAGACCTGAAGACAGGGACAGTAACAATGCGTCACCCCGACGCAGAGGATGACCTCGTCCCCACCTCATCACTCAGCGCCCCACTCGCAGGGGGCGCCGCGGCCCTGAATAGGGAATGAGAGCAGCGGCGAGATGGCGCCGTCTTGGTGCGGTCTTGGTGCGGTCTTGGTGCCGTCATGGTGCCGTCGTGGTGCCGTCGTGGTGCCGTCGTGGTGCCGTCGTGGTGCCGTCGTGGTNTTTCTATGCTACGCATCTGTTTAGTCCTCGTCTTACTATGTATGCAGTTTTTACGCACTAGCTTTCAATACAGCTCTTAGCCCCTAAACGCACTCCTCCCTTCTCCTGAGGTAAGGCACATACCTATACCCTCTCTCGGTCCGCAGCCACGCTCGGCTGTTATTTCGCGCGCTTTTCTGCTGGCATACATATATATATATTACCTACTTACCATGTATCATAACAACTGTGTTCCATGAGATTATCGTGACAGTGATCGCGTATGCCTGCGTCTGAACTGTGCTCCGAGCCCTGGTCGGTCGGTAATACCTGCTAGCTTTGAATGAAGGTGCGTATGGAAGTTTAGGACATGTGCACCAAGCGTTGGTCAACACTCCGTTCCAAAATGTATAACATCCGACAGTGAGAACGTGAACGACTTTTGGACTTGTACTGAACATCACATGGGGATCAGTACTGTTAAAAGCCCCTCACTAAGGTGAGAGCATCTTTAATTGCGCGCTTAAAGTACCCTTAGGCGCTCGGCAGTTTGTCGTAAGTTTTAAAAGTGTCCAGACTCCTGCTCGCCCCGTTTGGGAGTACTTCGCGTGATATCGTAGTCAGTCATAAACCGGAGATGATAGCAGTATGTGAACAGTCAGGTTCCACTCGTGAGTCGTGAGCGATAAACTTGTAGTTGTGCAGGATTGTGCTTAAGCCTACGATTCCGGTACTCGTTGATCCACCTTACAACAAATCGGCTGCGGGAATCGGAGACCACGCCACGAGGAGATAGTCGAGACTGTACTGTGGTGCTGTTTTGTTCTCACGAGTGGGCAAATCAAAGTAACGATCGTACATGTTGATGTTTGAACTTTCGTTCGAAACACAAGTCAACACAACACTTCTCATGACGTACGCAAAGCGTTGTCGAGCCTCGAATTCGTGGGTGAAGGCGAGTTTTTTTTTTTTCTCAGACTAGAAAATTTTGTCGCCGCCATTAACGCGGCTGCAGGTTTTTTGTCATTTCTGTGCACAATATCCCAAAGTCGCCCATGCCGAGAAAAGTAATGAGATTCAAGGCAGTCGTTCATGTCAAAAATAGTTGAGGAATTGCAGACTCGCCTTCGAAACGAGGCTTGAGGGAATGCATGCGGAGACAGCATAGAATAATTGAAATGGTGTCGCAGTAAAGTGTCCCAAATTATTCCGTGTGTGAGCTGGTGCTTCCTCACTGTGTAGTTTGATACGATAAGAATTTCGGAGGCAATAGGTGCATCTCACATCCCGAGCACGCGACAGCAGAAGCGAGCAACAGCAAGGCTCTGCGTCCTTCCAGCTTCAGTCACGTCTATAAAATTGTTACTGGTAAAAAGCTCACAATTGGAGCTTCTAGTACTTGATACACAGAGCACCTGAGCTTAAACGCTATCGTGCTCCCATTTCGCTCGTCTGTTCTGCTCTCTACGGCCGATAAAATGGACAATCCTTCTTTGGTTTATTCGCCTTCTAGCTCAAATAGCAGTTTGTGTCCGGGACCCTTTGCGTGTGAGGTGAGCGCTGGCACCTTCCTCACACGCTCCACCTCGGCGGTAGATGACTTCAGCTTCACCCTGAGCAAATAATGACCTTAAAGCGGCTGCGCGAATTGTGTGCCTTGTGCAAAGGCTTGGCCAAATTCTGTTAACCATGACGGGACCCGTCCTGGCAGCTGTGTTCCGCCAGCTGTGGCTTGATGATCGTAGCAACTGATCAAGTGCTTTTATAGAGGGGAAAAAACTAACATTATTGATCACTCATTTTACAATTTATCTTTGTCTTGCAACGACTGTGGTTTTTGAGCTCTTATTTTAAAAGAGAGCAAGTAAAATGTATCACGTAATAGGAGGGTTTCATTTCCCTTTCTATTGCCAGCCTTCTGCGTTTTATGTCCGAACAAGAGGCTCTTGCTCCGGCAAATGTCCCGACCAAATACGGTGTATTGAACCAAAGACCATCTTGTCTAAAATGCGATGCTGTGCCTTGTAGCCCCTGAGAAGACGGAAACATTTGAGAAATTCGTGTTTATAAAACTAGCAAGTCAGATGACAATATTGGAAGTGAGCCTTCTATGTGTTGTTGGGTCATGCGTGTTTTCTTCTTCTCATTCTTTCAGCGACTCAAGAGCAAAGAGTTACTTAAATCTGAGTGCATGCTACAGGTATGAGGTGATTGAAAGTATTCTTCATAACCTCGTAAAGAAAATTTGCATCGAAATTAATGGATCAAACCTCGAAACTTTTGCTGAAAAACTCGTCCTTTGCATGGCAAATGTTTGCTCTGCCCCCCAAGGGGTTCACACAGGCGGCATCAGGGGCTCTGCTGCACTTAGCACTAATTGATGGACATGTATATCAGTCTCCCCTCCCTTCCTCCTCGCCATATAGGCGTCGTCAGTGGACAGGCTTCATTACTGTGCATTAAAGAGAAGGCGCCGCACGAGCTGTGTGATTGGTCACCTGCACTATATGAATAGAGGGCTTCGTCTGATTGGTCAGGAGCCACAGGCCTGTCATTACCGTTCTTTTCCCGTTAGTTTAGTGCTTTTTGTGGGTCTATGCTTGCGTAGGTTTTTATTTTACCATACAGTGTACTTGAGCTTCTTGAGGTAAAATGCACTGCATAATCCCTTTGAATCGGTTCTTCAAAGCCTTGAAAATATGTTCAATGATCAAACGTTCAATTGGAACTGTCAAGCTTTTAAATTTAATATTCCGGATCAAAGCCTTATTCCTCGCTTTCATTTTCTTAGTCACACTTTGTAGAAAGACAAAACGAGATGGGCTTTCTAATTCATCGTTATAGAAGAGGTTTAGGAAATAGTTTTGTGCGTTCAGATGACGAAATATGTTGTGCGGCTGTGGAATTATGAATTACCATAATAAATTCTTCGCAAACAAATATCAGGAAATATTCAGGAATACAGAACACCGAGGAAACCCAATAACTCTTCTGTTACAATTTATCAAGGCCTCGGATAAAGCGATTTATGGTTAGTTCGTCCACTACGCAGGAAACAAACATAGTGCGTCATGTGAGGGAAGAAAACCTTACCCAAGTTTGACTGAGATGAAGGATTTTAGTGGACTGTTCTTGCTTGATTACTTTCAACTCCGACGAGGCTCTTATGAGGCTCTTACATACAAGTAAATCAATTGGACTTTGTTAGATGCATTGATAATTGTATCGAATCAGCTCATGTGAGGATGCTGTGTAGCCGTGCAGTTCTGTAGAATTACTGCATGCGACAATTTCCATAATGCTGTGAAGTGTTCATGCTTGAGAACCCTTCAGTTGGGTACACCTGTTGTATCTATGAAAATTAGCTCTCCAAAGGAGATGATTTGAAGTCCCGACCTGAAGGTTAGGTATGTTTTCCTTTCGTAGAACTAGAATAGTATTTTGTATTGTCACGGACCATTTTATTCTTCATTTGTTACAGCAGTTGTATCTATGAAAAGTTGCACTCCCAATGGAAGATTTGAAGTCCCGAGCTGAAGGTTAAGTAACATTTCTATTGTAAAACTAAGTTATTTTTTAATTATTGTGGAACATTTTCTCTTTGGCTTCTTGCTTTTTCAGCCTCTGTTACTTTTTCTTCAAATTTTACTTAGGTGCAGACATCAACCTTTTTCAGACTTATTTCTATACGCAAGGAATCATGTGCGGGAACACACTTGTGCGTAGACTTCCCTTAGTTCCATAGCAAATGATGCCTCCCTATTTCCTCTCCTAGAAGCTTATTTTATGTGGCTAGAGAAGCTTAAAAGAACTTATAAGTGGAGTGTGTCTACTGTAGACATGTACCATGTACACAAGACATGGAGTGTGTACACAATGCACTGTGCGTGTACACAACACCCACAGCGTGCAAACAACACCCACAGCGTGTACACAACACCCACAGCGCGTACACAACACCCACAGCGCGTACACANGAAGAGGCGGGGAGGGAGAGAGGGCGTTGCCCAGGGGAAGGCACCCTCCGTCTAAACCCAGCTTAAGCGACTCAACTTCTGGAGTGGCGTGAGTGGCTCACCAGCGTACCTACAAGAGAGATCCTATCAGCCTGGGCACGAGTGCTAGTGCTGCGGCCGCTAGCCTCAGAGCTATGACGGCGCGAAGCACCTAGACGACATTACAAGAAGAGCTACTTAGTCTTTCGGTTGAGTAACAATTTTTCACCCTAACTCTTACATGCACCGAAGTGCAGTTAGGAACTCTGACAGAGTTAAATCAGAAAAAAGAACGAAAAATTTTCACACATATGAACAGTTAGAACACACTTGACAAAATATGAAAGTTTCCCTACAAAGCAATACACAAGAAAGATGAAAGTTTCCACACAAAGCAAACACAAGTAACATGAAAATTGCACATAACATACAGGTGGCTCGAGAAAAGAAATCCTGTTAGTTCTGAACCACGAGAGACACAGTAACGCATGCCGAGGCTCGTTGCTTCCACAATAATTATTGCCAGGCCATAATCACAGAAATATAGCTACACAGTACAGAACAGAATAAAAATAAACGATCAAGAAAGGCGGACGGGCGCAGTTCCTTTCCACACAGGAAGGAACTCTGCTAAATATTAATAAAGCTAGGACGATGTGAACTCGAAAAGCTGGATTTTGGGTTAGCAAGGCGGAGTATTATACGTTGGAACAGGGAAGAAAGAAAAACATTTATAAAAAGTTGGTACATCTGGGTTTCAACCGATTGCGTTTTAACAATTTGACTGCGACGTGAGTTATACTTAGTCACTGAGGGAGTTTACATTGTGCTGTTGATCAACAAGTAGTCACAAACTCAATTGTTAAAAATACTGAATTAAAACTTAATGAAAACACTATCCAGTTCATGTTTGGTATTGGCAGCATTGCTTACTACAATTGACGTTATTAAGACTAAACATTAATTCCATTTCAGTTTTACCTGCCCCAGTCTAAGTGTTAATGTAGAAGTTACTCCTGAGAAGTTCATCGGGTTAGATTAGTATCATAGATACCATCAGTTTCGTGGAACAGATTCCTCTCAGTCAGTATCATAGATACCATCAATTTCGTGAAATAGATTCCTCACACTCAGTATCATAGATCCCCAGCCGCAACTGGGCGGAGCATTTGCCGGAGCAAGCGGCGCCTCGGGCGGTGTATAGGACTGACTTGGGAAGGCTTTTGTGAGGGTACGCAAATGGCGATCCTTCTCAATGTGCTTGAGATTCGTTAGACAACTATTGTATCTAGCGTCTTTAGCGCTCCCAGGGGGAATGTATGAGGTCCCGAGATAAAGGTTAGGTTGAAATAGAGTAGGTTTCTTGTTTTGTTACGGACCATTTTTTTCAGTTCACTGCTGTCCTGTTTTTCAGCATCTACTACTTTCTTCGCCGAGTTTTGTCTGGTTTCATGAACTTCTTTCTCAGCTTAATGTTTCTGTACATCTTGTGCATGTGCTTAGATTCCGCGTTCCCTTAAGTCCAAACTAAATAATGCTTTCCTACTTCCTCTCTTTTGAACGCATTTGTTGTGGTTAGGGAGACTTAACTAACATCTAATCTTCACTCCACCTCTCCTACAATAAAAACTGTAAACTCACTATAATTACTTACAATTCAAGTGATCACAGGAGTTTCCTCCAATTGCCTTGTCTTTATACATGTATCTAATAGAAGGTAATCGAATCGAGGGAATAACTTCATCTATAAATTTTTGTTCTTCCTCCTTCTGTGACATTTTTGTGAACTTGACTGTCATTCTCTTGCGCAGTGCTCGTTATTGCGCGATGGTTTTCCTGCACGCGTGTCCGAGAATGCTGTCCCTGATTTGGGGTAAATTTTAACCCCACATTTAGGGTGCCTTTGAAGATAACATGATACGCTGGTTTTGAGCCATCATCTAGTACTAATAATGACCGTCGTGTGCTTATAAATTTATTCATATGTTTCGTGTCACGCTCTTAAGAATAGATAGGAAAAAATTAGCACTGGCGGTCTTGGTTTCAGTTCACTGGTAAATTAATACTCATTTTTGTTGTACAAGTGTACTATAGTAAGTCTCTTTTAAAAAAATTAGAGAGATCCAGAGCCTTATATACTCGAGTCCGTATTGTGGATACCGAGTTCGGCGGAGTACTGCATATTACAATATGCATACACAAGCTCGCAGTTGCTTTCAGTAATGCTGAATTTCAGTATCTAGGAAATGACACGAATGGCTATATATATCTACGTCTATTGCGACTCAAAAATGCTGTTTTCCAAGTGTTTATTACTGTCACAAGAAAAATAAGTTAGAGTCCGAAATATCTAATGATACCCTTGGTTTATCTTTTTGGAGTCCGCTTCTTACATTTCTCCATCTCGCTCATAAGGATAGTTATAATGACCGTATCTGTGATACGAGTTTCACCAGTGCACAAGTACAAGAATATTTTTATCACGGGTACTGTTAGGATGGATGTAATTGTTGGTCATACACATTTTGAAAATTTCTTCAATAAAGGTAATGACTCCCGTCATTTTTTGCTGGGATGACTTAATGACCGTGTCTGTGATACGAGTTTCACCAGTGCATATGTAAAGGGTGTTTCATTAAGACGGATCGAAGTAAATAATACAGGATTATTGGTGAAAATTTATTGATTTCTCTATTCAATTTATTACATCATGTTATGTGATTCATGACAATTATGTGTGAAAGATAATATCGCCCAAATGTCCGTCAAGGCTTCGGCGGCACACCTCCAGTCGATGGTCAAAATGTTTGATGACGTATCAGCATAGTTAATCTTCAATCTCACGAATATGTCTTATCATTGCATCCTTTAGCTGTTCAAATGTTGTTGGCTTGTTGGCACAGACCTTACTTTTGAGATGACTCTAAAGGAAGAAATCTAAAGGCGTCAAGTCGCACGATCGTGGTGGCCAACTGACTTCGTTATTTAGAGAGATGATGCGACCTGGGAACTTCCATTCAGTAAAGTCATTGTTGTGTCGGCTGTGTGGCATGTGGCGCCGTCCTGTTGGAACCACAAATCTTCAACATCCATAGCATTCAATTCGGGTCATGAAAAGTTTCCCAATTGCACTCTCGGTTGGTCGATTATGTTGACCAAAAAATTACTAAGTGCGCGAAATGTATTTTTTTTGAGCGTCCATTTTAGTAATAGGCTTCAATCACTTAACACTGCGTGTGTAACGTACGTATGCCCTCCATCCCCATACTGGCCACCAACTAAACCAACGTCTTTAATCTGAAGTATACACGATCTTATTTGCACACGATAATTTCCTGTTAATAAGAAAATTAGAGCTGCATCTTGAGTGTTGTTCGGGAAATTTCCAGTCACTGTAAGTGCTGATTCAATTTGAATGTGACCTTCAATTTAGCTTCTGATGATGTATCCAATTAATTTTTATTTTCGTTGAAGCGTCGAGATCGATCGTCTCGTCGACTTTATAGCCGTGTCAGCGGTTTCATTTCGCAACCACGGAAGTCATTTTTAAATGTCAATTCAGCATTAACCTTCAAGCTAACGTAAGCGTCAACTGGCGTCAACAAGGGAACACAAAAAATAGCAAGCTACACCGATCGTGAGAACATCCGTTAGAGCACGTACTCTTTTTCTCAACCTTGGGAGTTAAAGGACAGAAGCCTAAGTTTAACTAAGTTTAGAAAGATTTACCGTCTCCATTTAGCGAATGAAAACTAAACTAAAACACTAAACTATAAGCACAAGCGTATACATGATTATTATGAAGCACAGCAAATACACAAGGAAATACTTAAAACCTACCGAACACTTCACATTTAGTAATTTCATCCCACTCCGTAGTGCTAAACAAACTGTCGAAGTCGCGGATGTCGAAGTCATTTCGTTTTACGTAGAGGTAACACGTGATTCATGATACTCATGTGAATTTTTTCTCCTATCTTAATTTCAACCCAATGTCCCTTGACTTTAGTAACAATTCCGGGTCCAAGCCAAGAAAGATCTAATTTATTCGTTTTGAAATGATTTCTTAACATTACTCTGTCACCAATGGCGAAGTGTTTATCTTCACGTCTCAAATTATGATACATATTGCGCTCTACTGTAATATCTATCATGATGTTCCTAATGTTTTCAACAATTAGAAATGCTTCTTTTGACCGAAAATTTACTAAATCTATTTCATCATCGTAGCTGTAGGAGATGGTGAAATTCTCCCTACGGAAATACGGACATGTGCCTCTTCCGAAGACAATGTAACTGGGGGTGTCTCCCAGCGCTGAATTTATTGAATTATTAATTGCGTTCTCTACCATCTCCAAACACTGATCCCACTCCGTGTGAGCTAGGGAATTAATGTACAATTTCAGCAAGTTAGTAATTTTTCGATTGTTTCGTTCAACAATAGCATTCGAATGAGGACTAAAAGCTAGAGCTTCTCTTTTCGCAATAGCGTGTACTTTGACAAATTGTTTAACTGCTACTGATTTAAATTCCAGTGCCTGATCACTAATCAGTGTTTTTGGGTACCCGAATGTTGCGAAGCAACTGCCTAAACATGATATTACCGTATCTGTTCGACGGTTTGATGTTGTAAAAAGTATACAATATCTTGAAAACAAATCAATCACAACGAGGATGTAATCTATTAATATTACGGTTGTAAACGAGTCCTGCTGCATTCCGGCATTTACTCTGTCCATTGGGTTACTAAATAGTTTAAATTAAAGTTTAATTATTATAATCACTAATTCCCTCTAATAACTCTACGGAACTGTTATCCCTTTTTTCCTTCGATAAATCATTGGGAGCTCCGAAAAACTTTAGTAAACATCAATTTAATCATTGATTTAATCCATTCATAATTGAATTAAGACTACGGCATTATTAATCATTACCTACGTGGGAAAAGTTTTGGTCATTCTAAAAATTTCAGTAATTGCCTTGCCAGGGACCGCGAATTATTTGTGTTTTCCTATTTTAACCAGGATTTTAATCGTGTGTTTATCTCCCACGCTTCACTTGGTTTGTTAATTATATATCGCAATTTTGTAATGGTAATTTTGATTATGCGCATACCAATGATTATATTGTTTATCTACAAATTTTAAGAAGTAGTGTTCATGGTATTTGGGGATGTTTCTCAGTAGCATCGTCTACTGTGCTTCACGGTTTCTAAATTTTTTATGTAATTACTTGTTGTTCAAATTGATCATTACTTTAATAATTTCTTTCGTTGTAAGAACCATGGCAATTGCGAAGTAAAGGAAGGAGTTGTTTATGTTGTTGCGAGTCGTAATTATTTTTCTCTAATATGGCGATTTTAGATTTTTTTGGTTACACGGCGTTTTATTCCTTCCCGAACCAAGTGTTGCTGACTTTCTATGTAAGTTCGATGGGTGTCTTGAGTCGTGTAACGAACAGGCATTAATTTTAATTAAGTTAATTTTTTGAATGTTGAAGAACATGCATTATATTGTTAACAAGTTTCGCAGCCTTCTTTCTTCTTGCTCTAATGCGTTTGACTATTGTCCGTAAAATTCATCTTGGAATTGCGTTGCTGCTAATCAGGCGAATTGAACGATTTTTAAACTGAATTGTGCTAAAATGTTTTCAAGTCTATAATTTTGAGTATTTCCGCGCTAGAGGCACGGCACCAAAGGTGACCGATTTTTTTTTTGTCTTGAGTTGTAACTGAATTTTTTAAATTTTTATTATCATTCATGATTGTATCCTAACTTTCATTTGTCGGTGGGGGAGTTATGTGTGTGCAACGTACGTATGCCCTTCTACCCCATGCGCCTCAGAGGCTTTACAAGCGGTCGGCCCTTCAGGCACAATGCTTAATCGTCCGCACGCTACCCCACCTGCACCGAGCGCACCAGCGAACTCTACAGTAAAGGCTTCCAAGACTCCTCTGGTTTCCCTGCCCTCATAACACGTTGTTCGATTGCTAATCTTTCCATGGTTGAAATTGACAATGACTGAAGTTGTTATATCTGAAAGAAACAGAGAAAAATCATTTGCCACTTAAATATATTTCCCATTTAAAATCAGTGTAAGTTATTTGAACACTCTTTAGAGGAATATTGTAATCGTGGGTGCTATTAGGATGGAGACATTTGTTGGTCATCCACATTTGGAAAATTCGTTATCTAAAACATGAAAGCTGTGAGCAAATCTCAAACTTCATACATGTGTTTCAGTCTAAATCCTTCCTTCCAATCATCACGAAACCTACACGTGTTTCCATCAGAATCTGCGACGCTGCTCGATAATTTATTTATTTATTTCTTCTGGCTTATTTGACTATTTCCCGGTGTTTGTCATCAAGAAAAATGTCTATAGTGCCTGTTCCAGCCAACAGGCTGAGACTTTCTCACATCGTTGTGTAAACGAATATATTTGGGAACAATGCGAACTGTTCTAGAAGAATTGATGCCATCATTGGATGTCTGCGAGGATAACGTAAGATTTTCAGAGGAGAACAATACAAACACACCTGTTTCTGCTTTTGATGGGTACTTACACCCTCTCCGAATGACTTGTTCCCAAACTTTTCACGGAATAAATAACACGCTGTCTCTCACAGCTGCATTTCTCAATAAAGCTTTGAGACAAAATTGTCCCCCAAGCCCAGCGTCGATTTTTCCAACTGTGTCAAATTTTCAAATGATTACAGAACAGCTTCTTGCTTTAAATTATTGTATTAGCGCTCATGATTTTACGCCGGTGTTAGCTGCGAGGAACCATCCTAATGCGGAATCCCCTCTAGACACTTTTATTGTTGGAGACAATAGTCTCACAAAAATCAACAGAGATGACATTGATAGCGCATGCAAAATTCATGTTATGATACATGTTAAGTAGGGAATATATATATATATATATATATATATGTATGCCAGCAGAAAAGTGCGCGAAATAACAGCCGAGCGTGGCTGCGGACCGAGAGAGGGTATAGGTATGTGCCTTACCTCAGGAGAAGGGAGGAGTACGTATAGGGGCTAGGAGCTGTATTGAAAGCTAGTGCGTAAAAACTGCACACATAGTAAAACGTGGACTAAACAGATGCGTAGCATAGAAAAATAGAGTGTTAAATTTCATTCTCTTGTAAAGGAAACAAGGGACTTTGGGGTTCTAAAAAGTTTTTGAGAGGGCTGAGTGTAGTAATACTAGATCGGAGCGAGGGGACACGTCAGCATAGGAAGGGACGCGCATGGGGGAGCCAATAGGAGAAGCCGAT
>JACJUY010009196.1:16660-28713 GCA_014220935.1 Platorchestia sp. MABIK | reverse complement strand
TATGCTCGTTGCAATCAATATTCTATGCTCGTTGCAATCAATGTTCTATGCACGTTGCAATCAATGTTCTATGTTCGTTGCAATCAATGTTCTATGCTCGTTGCAATCAATGTTCTATGCACGTTGCAATCAATGTTCTATGCTCGTTGCAATCAATGTTCTATGCTCGTTGCAATCCATGTTCTATGCACGTTGCAATCCATGTTCTATGCACGTTGCAATCAATGTTCTATGCTCGTTGCAATCAATGTTCTATGCACGTTGCAATCCATGTTCTATGCACGTTGCAATCAATGTTCTATGCTCGTTGCAATCAATGTTCTATGCACGTTGCAATCAATGCTCTTTGCAGATTGCAATCTATGTTCTATGCTTATATGCCTCCTATGTAGCTCGCTCCGCCTGCAGCTTTCGTTTTACAGTAGCTGACAAGTGAGTTTCTTCCTTTTCATTATTACCTTTATATTTGATTTAAGTTCCCCATTTTGCTCTGAATGGAATGTGTGGTGGTTACAACTAGAAATGTCATTTTCACGAAAAATTCTCGGGAGAATAGCTATAGAGAAGACAACCTACAAATGTCACGCGTTCTTTGACAAAATGAATGAAGAAAACTCTCCACCATTTTCACTAAGTCCATTTCGGCACTTATGAATGTTCGTAGGCGACAGTACAACTGGTGTGAATTCTGGCTCGAAACATTTATTACATTTTCAAATTTGAATATTTTTTATGTATTTGAAGTACGTAAAAGACAAAGGTTTGTGTCCATAACACTGAAAACTAGCAGGCTTCCGAGTCCGTCATCACGTACGCGAGCCAGTCATAAACAGTTATTCTTCGGTTGTTGCATATCGCCTGATGTATCATCACAGTTATTACCCTCTTTTACGCTTGGTGCAAGGTTTTAATTTCTTCGCATTCTGCTCAAATTCTGTTACAAAACATTTGAATGACATTGTTTCAGTCATGAACGTTCAGATGTTCATGTTTTTAACGCGTTAGTCTACAGTTAGTCTTCGCTTCAAATCACAACATTTCATTGCTAATGCGTTATGTTCATTTCAAGCTAACTATTGTCATATTTTAAATCCCTCACTTCTTTGATACTTCACAGCGAGAGATTTTTATTACTCATGAAGTATAGAGCGTTAAGTTTCTACATTGTCACGCAACATGTCCTATCAGCTTTAAATTTTTAATCGCATTTCGTACTCGAACTTGTTGATGAGCAGGCGGGAAGTCAGACACAACATTTTCCTAAACTTCACCGTTCTGTAACAAGCAGAAGCCAAGTTTGGTACTGCGTCGCTTTCCTTTGGTTGTGTCTCTTGATTCCGAGGTCTAAAGAGCGAGCGTTACTGCACTTACGTTCCACTCTGTTGCCATGCTTTGATGAGGAGTGCCTGTTATGGCAGACAGGGAGGGAAAATAACCTGAATTAACTGATGATGAAGACTTGTTCTATCGTTTAAACTAAGTTCTAGTACAGAACAAGCAAATGTTTGCAAAAAAATTCACGTAGTTATTCTAAGAGATTCCCTTAAGTGGGAGTAAGATACTCTCTCTTGCATTTATCCGGCATCTCCAATCTCCTGCTCTTGATTTTCGTCGGTGCTCTTAGACAAGCCCCAAGCAATGCCATAACGTCATGTACAATATTGCACATATACAGAGCACAATATCCCGGACCACGCGCTAGCCCACGCCATACCCTGCTTCTGAAAAGCAAGATTAAGTCCCTTTACATTTGGCTGGCTCAGCCTGGTCCACATTGAGCTCCATTTTTGCGATGAAGCTGTCTCCCCCACATGACTTCTTCTCATAACTACTCGGCTCGCAGCAGCGCGAATTCCCTTTGAAATTCATGCGGGTTTCTCTCACAAAGGAGGTCTGATAAAAGAATTGTTTACGTGCACTTTGTGCCGCGGCTAGTCCGCGTTGTGCAGTCTCCAAATAGAATTAATACTGACAGCAAATTTTGCTCAAGTCCCTCGCGGATCTTTTTCAAATGAATATTGACCTCGCTTTTGCTCGAATGCTAGAGGATAAAGAAAATGCTGATGAAAGTAATTATCTGAAGTCTTGTACTTTCGTGGTTCTCAATAAACACATGAGCGAACTTACTTTATTTGCCCAGGACTTTCTTAAGGCTTTGGAGCAATTTCCAAAAAGCCCACGTATACACCATTGAAGGTAGCTATCAAGGCATATGGGATTAAACACATCAAAATGAACTTAATTTTATTTTACTAAGCTATCAAGAAGTAATCAGAAGAGACCTCTAGCTATACGATTTAGGTAAAAATTAATCGCAGCTTCTTAAACAAATTTGCGAGCTAGAAGCTCACTGCTAATTCAAAAGAATGTCGTTTTTTCTTCAAAGTAGCAGCGCTGGTCCCTTTATCGCCTTCAATAATCTATTTACGATCTCTATCGTCTTTTTTTAGTTCGTGTAAAGCATTTCTTACGTTCAACGAAAAATTTAAATCATTTTTACAGTCGCGGAAAATTAGGGAATAGTCTGGGGACTGCGGGAACACAGTGAAATCCCTCGGCTTCGCAGAAGAATAAGCTTGAGCCCTTATAGGTTTTAAAGTGAGGCGATTTTCATAATACTGGTGACTGACCTGCAGTCACTAACATACTTAATGAAAACTAAATTTAAGAATAGGCAACGAAAAATTGAGAGAAAGGTTGTGATGGAGATCGAGTACGATTACGCTAACACAACCGGACTAGTGCATCGCAAATCCTAACCAGCTCGACCAACGACTTCGTGAGGGTAACGTAAAGCCTTTCCTGCGACATTTAAAAAGGGAATGAAAAAAATTTTCCCTGATAAGTGCACTATTATAAGGCGTGAAGAATAGAGTAAAGTACTTACATTAAAAAAGTAAAATATAGCTAAAAAAGAATGGTTGCGTAACACAAAAATGGCCTAGTTCACAAGCGTAGTAACTAACACGTTCCCAGCGTATTGAGCCATACGTGTACCACTACGTAAATTGTTCATTCACGTACCGGTATAAATGAATGACATTTCATCTGTTTCGCGACCTTTTATAAAAAATAAATGTTATGATACGAGGTGAAATGTTATCGTGCAATTGTGTTTTTTATGTCTATGAAAGGATAAAAACGTTTTCGAGCAGTAAAGTCTATTGCCCACTTCCGCTACTCACAATCTAACCAAACCAACGTCAACAACCACGGAAACGCAGTGAACGTGTACGTATTGCGTTAGCTTTTGGTAATTTGGTTTGTACTATATCTGGCAGGTAGTGTAGGAAAGGGCTAAGCTAAGGGCCAAGTGTACCCCTACAACACGGAGTACACTTTCTCCATCTGAGCGCAGAAAACAGCGTCGAAAAAGCAGATCAATCTGAGAGACAACTCTCCTCACACTCCAGATCTCGCTCCCATTTTCTTCATGACTACGTTCTAAATGCTTCATTGCTACGATATATGTGTCTAAATTAAAATTCTAGAAAATGTTAGTTGTAGGCGTAAGCGAACCAAGCTTTAATTTGAAAAAGGGAAGGAATTGGCCGCTCTGAGAAATTGTAGCATTTATTTTACGGACGTGAAAATCGTAAGGGGTAGAGAAAACACAGAGTTATTTAAACTGAAAAAAAAATGAGGTCGAACAAAGTGTTATTTACATGCTCCATGATAGAATAACATACCTATTAATCTCAACAAGCCTGCTTCGTGGAAGATAATTGGCAAGGAATCACTTGACCTCGTGTACTTTAGCCCAATTTTGAACATGATTAATTTTGAACGGTGCATAAATCTAAGCCTAAAATAGATTCAAGGTTTTAGAGCTCTGAAGAAAATGTAAGGTTTGCATCTTCTGGAACTCTTATGGGAGTGCAAGAAAGTTAGCAAAGTTCACACTCTACATGAAAGTTAACGAAATTCTACGTAGGGAACAATTTTTTCCATTACTTTTTAAGAAGCTGAGATCTTTCGCATGCATCCAACCCCAATAACGCAAAAAAATAAACTCCGAATAATTCATTCAACAAAATGAAATAAATACACTCATGATTTGCAACTAGTTCGGTCGCAATAAAACACTGCTTAGCGAGCGATTTTCATCATGCGATATACCTTTCTCATTTTTCGATGATTTTGCCTCACCCCATCGTTAATTTAACGTTCACCGTATGGACAACGTGGTCAAATGGTTAAGACTGTGCGCCTTTTACGGGAAGATTCGCCGGTTCGATCCCTGGCAATGCCAGCCCGCTGATTTTCCCCGTTGAGAAAAGGAGAATTTAGCCATAATTCCCTGCTGGACCCAGGAGTCGGAAATGGGTGCCGTCTCGACCGTGGGTAACCGTCATTGCATCCTACGTCCTGGTGTGCTAGTTGTCAGTTGAAAATACGATGTAAAAAATGTTCTGCGTCAGATTTGATTGAAATAAGAACATCATTTCACACATAATGTACACGATGTACGCTTTTTTGTATCAATTCAAAAGTAAGTGAAGAAAGGTCATTCTTTACCTGGTTCCTCTATTTGTGGAAAAACTCGAGTGCACTTACGAGGGCACATTGTTTTTTAAAAACAACAAATTTTCAGTTAAATATGAGGTTATCCTAGTGTTTCTTGCTAACACGGAAAAATAGACTTAAAAAAATTGAATGTCACTTCCCTCTGATAAGTGAGAAATTTTGCCCACCATTGACCCGTCGTCGCTGCACGTCAAGAAATGTCAGCTTGAGCCTGATGAATGCCTCTCACCTATCGACCAAGTCTTCTTCGGTAATTTGGACGGTGACAGCAGCTCATTCAGGGACGATAAAACTTCACCGAAGTTTTCACTCACGCATTTTCCACATGGATGCCAGGGCACTTTAGTACGGCAGTACATCGGTGCTTCTTTGTACTGCCTTCTTCACTGGTGCTTGTTTGAAGATCCAGCGAGCCGCTCTAACACCTTTATTGCGGTGGGGTCAACTGAAGTTTAATATTCAATTCAAATTAAAAATTAATTTTGGTAAGTTAACTACAACTTTAACTGCGATGGATTAACTGAAGTTCACAATTCAATTCAAATATGAAGTCAATCATACTTAGTGTACTACAACTTTAACTTTAACGTAGTTAACTTTAACACATTAACTGCGACGGATTAGCTGAAATTCAATATTCAATTCAAGTTTAAAGTAAAATTGTTAACTTCAAGTTAACAATTTTGAAAATAGGAAAATAGGACTGGATCGTGCCTGCATTTAGCTTTCACTAAGTATTTATAAGAAATGAGTTTGTGACTGCAGGTCGGTCTGCAGCATTATGAAAATCCCCTCAGTGACCCCCGGTGGGTCCCTTCACAGGAAACATGTTTGCACGCTGAATACGTATAGGTACAAAACGTGTGTCTAACCATAGGTATATTACTCATTTACGTACCGGTGTAAATGGGTAGTATTTCAATTGTTTCATGACGTTTTAAAATCAATCTTAGGGTTCAAGTTATAATATTTTCGTACAATTATTCAGTATCTTTCACATTTTGTAGAAAGGAAAGTAATGTATTCGAGCAATGAAGTTCTGCAATTCTGATACTTAAAGCCCAATCTAACCAAGTAGCAACCACGCAAACGTAGCCAACGTGTTTAACAATGGATGAATCAGCGATCTTCGTTAAGTCAGACCTCAGCTAGCACTCGCTGCTGTTGCACAAGCTGGCGTAGATGTAAAGCGCTAGGGCTGACGAGTGCATGGTCAACGTACGAGATAACAAATAGCTGCGCTCAAGTTTAATTTTTACACTCATAAGAAACACATGCTGCAACAGTCAGTCATACGTTAAGCGGTGATTGAGTTTGCTGGAGCAACTTCTCGCGATATGCGAACAGTTCGAGGCGAGCATTTGAAAAAATGTTCAAGCTGTTGAAGTTCATCGTTTGTAAATTACGAAGAAATGTACTCAACATTTCTTTATTGGAACACTAGTCTCATTTAGCTTAAAAATTAGATTTGCATTTTACCTATGTAACTGAACAAATTTTCTGTATATTCTCAGCCTGATGATGATGATGTTTGAACATCGAAGCGTTGCGTTTTATATACTTCATTTTTTGTACATTTTAACTTGACAGTGTTCCAATAAAGAAATGTTGAGTGAATTTCTTCGTAATTTGTCACGTGATGAACTTCAACGGTTTCGTAAAGTTGAGAAATTAGAAAAGAAATGTTCAAGCTATGAAGGTGGTTTTAATTTATTTCATTTCATGCCCTAAATAAGAAATAATAACTTGAGGAGCGCTGAGAAGCGGGACCTTCATGTCCAATTGAAATAATTTAAATATGCAGAAAATATCTTATTATAGAATATCCCTCCGCTGTCTTAAGAAGCAACACCGAATGGAATTTTATCCGAGCGACTTAGTGGTAATTATAAAAATTACAAAATTCCTGCATTCTAATATTCCCCATCATCACACTGGCAGGCCCAGGCGAGGAAAGTCTACACAAATGTGCAATTTCAACACATTCTTCCCATTAATATTCTAGAAACGAGGTCAATTTCGTTCTTCCCTCAGGACACAACGACGTTTAAGAAATGTCCACTTGGTCACGCATTCATTATTTCAGACTACATTTGTTTCGATAAAACTGTATATGGCAACACTCCAGAAGTGTTTATTTAGTGATAAAGACCAGTTTTGAGTGCATTAGACGTCTATGTTTTCATTTTTATCGGGAAATTAAGACCCGGGGGAAAGGACCTGTCTGTAATTTATGAATGGACGCATCGTTGGGTTTTATTTATGGAAAATCAGCTCGGGACATTTTTACACACACGAATCTAAATTCAAGAACGATACAAAGACCAATAGCACGCTGAAAACAAAATGGTGAACTAGGCTCATATCGCGAAAATTGTAAAAGGCCAAACATTCTGGATGACAGAGACAGACGCTTTTTGCAAATATTGGTAAAGAAAACTCGGCATTCATTAATAAATATGATAACGAATGAGCCTACTGAAAGTTGAAAAACAGTTTTCCATAAGACTGCTCGTCGGGAGTGATAAAAATTGAATTTGAGCTCTTGGCCTGGCCACCACAATCTTTTGATTTCAACCCCGTGGAATATTTATTTAAAGAGCAAAAGAGGAATCGGCGTGAATCATCGTCCCTCCCCTCGACATTTTCCGCTTTGAGGGCAGGTTTCTTCAATTAAAAAAAAATGTATCTGCAAAGGATCCAAAATCTTGCAGAATCGCAATTATTTACTAATTCAAGTACCTCTCCTCAGTCGTTCCGATTTGAGTGAGATGTACCTGGACTCTCGAGTCGATTCTGCGACTGCCAGGCCACCCTCCTGATTGAGCAGAATGTTTTCGTTCCCTTCTCTCTGTTCTCTTTTTCTACGCAGTTACAGCTCCCCGTTTTTGCTCCCCTTCCTTCTTACTCTATCTTCATTGCTTTCCTACCAGGTCTAGCACTACTACATGAGTATATAAATCCCCCTGTAATGAGTGGCAACCCTTAACTCCTCTCACCCCCCTCCCTCCCCTCAACTCCCCTCTTCTGCCACGCTCTCTCCTTTCCGTCACGCTCCCTCCCCTCAACTGCCCCCTCCTGTCACGCTCCCAGGACTCAATAGGAATGCGGGCAACTCCCGAGAGGGCGCAGCTTTGCGGTCCATTGATCAGCAAGAGCTGCTTTGTTATGGGCAACCTGGCATGGCTTCTTGTTTCCCTCAGCTTGCCAATATCGATTGTCTGTAGCGGCAATGGAAGACTTCCTCTTCAGTCTTGAATATTAAATCCCAAGGCGACTCGTGAATGCCTCCCAGCTCTGCTGGCAATGCAAGAATCTTTAGGATTTTTGGGTCCCTTGTTTGATGTGACGCTAAAGCCATGCCTGGGCGGGACAACTCCGATGTTTGATTTGAGGCAATATTTTTGATATGTTTGATCTGACACAATGGACTTACTAGTGCAGGATGGCTCCCCTGTTGAATTTGTCGCCATATATTTTATATGTTTGATGTGAGGCAAAAGCCCTACTAGTGCGGGATGGGTCCCATGTTGAATTTGTCGCGATATGTTCATGTTTGATTTGACACAAAGATCCTGCTCGAATAAAACGACTCCCATGTTTAATTTGTCGAAAAATGTTTGATGCGGCACAAAAGACCAACTACATAATACGGGATGCTAGTGTTCGACAAAGCTGTCATACACGTGAATAAAGTTATTTCACACAGTGTCAGGATTGCAACCAACGCTTACAGACGTTTTCATCTAAGAGGATGATTAAAAATGAGAATTTTTCCCAAAATATATCTGCGGTAACACCAACACAACGTGTGTTGTTAGCTAGCACTCAATTAACCTTGGTCAATGTATGACCTTCTTTGCCGTGAGTTTCTCGAGCATTTCTCGCTCACCACCCCACTCACCACCACGCTCACCACCATGCTCACCACCACGCTCACCACCACGCTCACCACCACGCTCACCACCACGCTCACCGTGTTTACCGCCGTCTAAGCTCCCAAAACAAGACCATTCCTTACCGCAAATCTCAGGAGAGCTGCGGCGTTGACGCTAATGTGACGCCCTCTCGTCCTTATTTCTCAGCTCATAAAAGCGTCAAACTTTACGGATAGCCAGCCACAATGTGCTGATGGTGAGCACATCCCCTGCAGCACAACACACGGGTTGTGGGGTGACACACGTCAGCCACAATGTGCTGATGGTGAGCACATCCCCTGCAGCACAACACACGGGTTGTGGGGTGACACACGTCAGCCACAATGTGCTGATGGTGAGCACATCTCCTGCAGCACAACACACGGGTTGTGGGGTGACACAAGTCCGACACAATGTGCTGATGGTGAGCACATCCACTACAGCACAACAACTGGGGGCTGTGGGATGACACAAGTCCGACACAATGTGCTAATGACGAGCACATCCACTCTAGCAGAACACATGGGGGCTGTGGGGTGACACAAGTCCGACACAATGTGCTAAGGGCGAGCACATCCACTCTAGCACAACACATGGGGGCTGTGGGAAGACATAACTCTCTGCTACACTCGTCTCCATCACAGTCTAACTTTTTCGCTGGAGCATGCATGTTTTTCACCGCCCAAGCGATTTAATTACTTTAGCGGCGAAAAATATGCATGCAGGCAGTGAAAAAGTTAGCTGGGATGGTGGTTTTCAAGCCAGGTGTTCAAGAGAAAAATGACCGCTGACGGAACGTATTTTGAGTCTCGTACTCCATAACTCAAGGCAGGCTTGGCGTCGTTGAGATATTCACTGTGTGTGGATTTGTGATGAATATTGAACTGCCGTCGATTGAACGGTTACTGATGAATCCAAGACTACCCGTGCTTCATAACAGATGTGTAGAATATTTTGCGGATCATTGCGTGTTATCATTATTGTATATACCATGACTATGTATGTCCAATAATAATACTTATTTGTGTATCATTGCGTGTTATCATTATTGTATATACTATGACTTTGTAAATCACAAAATAGTAATTATTTGTGTATCATTGCGTGTTATCATTATTGCGTATACTTCGGCTTTGTATGTCCACATGATGAAAGCAGAAGAAGTTTTATATAATAAATATCAGTACGAACAAAACATTTACTGGGTATATACAATTGAGTACTAGCACCAAAAATAAAAAATAAATACTTTTTTTAAAGCTTTGCGATTTAGCCCTTGATGGCGACGTTTTGCAGCCAGGGCTTCAGATGAGGTAAAGATCCGCTCGATCAACTAAAGAAACAACGGCAATCATTGCAGAGTCTCTGCGCCGTGTCGTGGTAGGGAATGTTTTCCTGCATACTCTGGTGCTGACAGGAGATAATTGTCTGTGGCATTCAGTGTTCCGAACTAAGCAGAAATTCCTTGTATATTTTAGCCTTCGAATTGAAGCCGTTACATTTTTCTATGACACTATAATTATCTGAAGTACCTTCATATTGCATCTGCTGCATTTTGCTACAGTACTATGATCATCTGAGTTAGGCCATATTTCATGTCCTCTAGCTAGGTGATTTGATTTCCCAGTAATATTGCATGTTATTAACCAATCTACCACGTTTACCTAACTCTTTTTTAACCCAATCTCGAGTATGATGAAACCGTTCTTCGCCCAACGCGGTTGAGGCAAAAATACGCTCAGTTTTGCTTTGCTAAGCAACACATATTATGGAGCTCAAATTAAGGTACGTTGCCTGATGCTTGCCGCTCCGAACATCCCTCAACTTCTCGAACAATTACGCCCGACGTGTCTTCTCGTCTCATCACTCTTAATAGAAACACTCATCTCTGCTGTGAAAATCCTCAGTCTGAGCTTTTTATCCGCCAATGCTGAGGCATGCGATAAATGATCTGCTGCTTCTCGCTGCCTCCCACACCGCTCAGGGATAGAGTAGGTTCTGAAGCGCCTCCTCATCTGATTAATGCTTGGGATTCTCGGATTTAAAACAGTATACATGCACTAAGTTCGTACATTAAACTCATCTATGCATAATTAGCGTGCCAGGTCGTTGGCTTATATTGAAGTATTCAGAAAAAAATGTTGTGATGCTTGAATCTAAAACATTATACGTACACTAAGTCCGTGCGCAATGCTTCTTTCTTTTTAATTAGCGTGCCAGGGTCACCCTTCGCCTTTGCTTGTACTGAAGCATCCGATTAGAGTATTAGATTATTAGTTAGTTTAAGCCTCCCTATCCTCAACAAATGAGATCCAAAGAGAGGAAGGAAGAAAGCACCATTTAGTATGGAGTTAAGGGAAAGTGGAATCTTTGCTGAAAGGGCATAGAAACAGTAAGATGAGAAAGAAGTTCATGAAACAAGATCAAAGTTGAAGAAGTAAGTAGTAGTTGTTGAAAAAACAGGACAGCAGTGAACCGAAAAAAGTTAGTCCGTAACAAAACAAAAATCTATGTTATTTTAACAAAAAGAAAGCCTACCTAACCTTTCGCTCGCGCCCTCACATTGTCCCCCTGGGAGCTTTAATTCCCATAGATACAATAGTTGTATCCCCCCTGAGGGGCTGAAGCATCCGAAGAAAATATTTTGATACATGGATTTCAAACGTTATACATACACTAAGTCGGCTCACTAAATTTATCTCCACTTATTTAGCTTGCCAGGTCAACCCGGGTGTTGGCTTGTAATGAAGTATTCGGAGACAAATGTAGATAAAACGACGCGTTCGCAGAATAAATTAAATACTGGTTGTATTATCCGCAGACTTTTGCATTTTTTTTGTGTCTTCCAGTTTAATTTAGGCGGAAAAAATATGACACATGTATTTTGAAACACTACTTTTCCATCCCACTATGATGATGTCTCTTGTAGTCACTGTTTTCATATCTACTGCATAAATCATACTCACATACTTATTTAATTTTCCCCTAATTAAGCGTCACGGCAACATGTGACCGGTGTTGTCACAATACTCTACGGATAATACTCCTAATGTTTAATTTAACTTATTACTCCTATCAATGCCAACGAAAACGTGAAGATTCAATTAACAGTCTCATAAAATTTACACACATTTACAATAGTAAAGATTTGATTACAAGTAAACATGGAAAATCCAGTGAAATAGAATAAAAATAACCAGGATACAAACGTTCGTTAAATTTATTCCAGACGTTTCGGAATCATTAAAATTTCATCATCAATGCTGTAACAGGAGAAAAATGAAAAATTTCAAAATTCTAATAAAAAACACATGAATTTATTTCACGAAATTATCTGAATGTCTAAGGACCCTAATTTGTATTCATTCATGCACAAACAATAGCATACTCCTACTTCACACAAGCATACATGGACAATTGTACATGCTAATCCAGATACACCAGTGAACACACACTATACATACACACACACACACACACACAAAATTACGTCAGTAGGTGGGAGCAATTGATAACTTTACTGCATTAATGTCTTTGCTGAGGGTTTGTCAATGAGTGAATTTGAAAAGGGACTCTCAAATTCTAAGGCCATTTTCACTATTAGCTCGG
>JACJUY010009196.1:0-15457 GCA_014220935.1 Platorchestia sp. MABIK | reverse complement strand
GGTGCTGTACTACTGCTGTATTGGTGCTGTACTACTGCTGTATTGGTGCTGTACGACTGCCGTATTGGTGCTGTACTACTCCTGTATTGGTGCTGTACTACTGCAATATGGGTGCAGTACTGCTGAAATATCGGTGCTGTACTACTGCAATATGGGTGCAGTACTGCTGCAGTATTGGTGAAGTATCTGTACAAGATCAACATCATGACGCGGCAGTAACGCTTTAGCGTTACCTGTGCAGGCGTCATCTCTGCTTTGACAGTCGTTTTCTACAACCGTTGCTTAGATTGATTCTGCTGTCGTTCCGGCAGTAAGCTACACTGAGTAGCACCAAACCGCAATGGACAACTAAAGGCCACTTTTTTCTAAAACAGTTGCTATGTGCTGAAGTGTATACGTAGAACCACCAATTGTTATGACCTATTCATTGCAATCATAAAATCAGAATTTTCACAACCAAACACTTTCTACTCTGACCCTACACTACACTAACTACGTTGAACTACAGCAAAACGTTTGAAACGTTCCACTGATTTTGAACCGGATAATGAGAGAGCTCATTACAGCTTCCTGGGACTCAGAAGGTCCCAAGAGCATCATTATTGCCCCCTCATGAGCCCTCGGATATTTTTAATTAGCCTTGAGGACACTAGTGTGTGTTCCAGCCTCTCAGGCAACTGCTCACAATTCTCTATTTACGCCTCTTTTTTTCATGGCGTCTTCACATTGTAAAAGTTGGAGTCGCTGATAAAAATGCTGCCTGTTTTTCGGGCGGTGTTTGAGCTAATCAACTGAACGGCTGCCACAAGGATCTTTCAAGGATAGAAGATCCATTTTGAGTGATTAGAAGCATTCGTTCAAGATTTCATCATGGTGACGTAGAGTTGTGGTTAGATTTTAAGAGATAAATCCATAGACTGTCGTGAGTGAAGTCTTAAGAAATAGAAAGGCATCGTGAGGGTCTTTTGACATTATAATGTAAATTATGAAAGACACTACTCTTATTTTTCTAGTAAATTTTATTTCTTTTGTCAAAAGCACCTCCTTTTCTTTCATCCGAGATAGAAGTCATTTGAAATGCATTTGAATTCATCATATCATCGTTCACATCATAGTATTCCTATTTTTTTGAGATAAGTGATAGGAATGGACTAACGCAAATGAGAATGTTCACATTTGTATATTTTGAAATCAGCTTTATGGTTTCAATGAATGGTACTAATACAATATTATAGAGACATATAACAAAAAATATCAGTAACGGGAATAGGAGCCAGAAAGATGAGACCAGTAATAAGATAAAAACAAAAACTAAGCACATGTAAGATTTTTAGCGAAGTATTGGGACACAGATCAGAATCTTGTTTCTATTTTTTGAAACTTTCAGTTAAAAAAATATTTTATATGAAGGCTAACGCAAGGCTATACGCGTAATAACAGAAACTTAGTTTGCCTTTTTGTTTCTCGCGCACATTTAGAAAGATGATTAATAAAGGCTTTCTGAAACATGAGGAAAGAAACAATGATGAGAAATTTAAAAAGCATTTAGTTCGAACGTTTTAAGCCCCGGCCAATTTTCAGTTAATTTGGTAAAGATCATTACATAACATTTTATTGAGATTCCCAGTAAAATTCCTAAAATGAAATTGTCATAGTGAAATAAAAAAGGTAAACAAAATCTTACAAACTAGAGAGGCCGATGAAAGAGGGGCCAAATGTGGAAAAGTGCATAAATTAAGAATAAAAAACAACGAGGGAGAACACAAAAACTAAAAATTACGAATTATGAAAAATATGAATATTGGGAAAATATGAGCTAACGGATAACAATTTTTGAGTGGAAATGAGCTTTCTGTATTATTTAGGGAAGGTTTCTATTTTGCATAGACGAAGTCTAAAATATGAAGAGAAAACTCAACCAACCATAAATATTATTTTTAAATTGACTTTTATTTATCCATACTCCGATCGCGTTCAGTATTGCAGTGCTTTTTAGTATTGGAATGAGAAAGAAAAATTAACTTCCAACCAATTTGGCAATTCCGTCCAACGTACTGAATGCAATGAGATTATCAAAAACAGTGTATTTGAAATATCAGACTCATGCTCTGTTGAGTCTGACCTTCATCGTTTTGAGTCTTTGTATGTATACACATAAAACGAAATCTTCCTTCTATGACATGCAAAAGTCATCCCCATTCAAAATTGCAAGCCGTGAGTTTTTTATATTATCAAGGATTTTTACATTTTTTAATTAAATATTTTTCAGACTAGGTAACTTTTCGTGTATTTCGAATTCCTTCCCCCGATTCTTTTTATTTTTTACCTTTGTACACTCTTTCACACTTGACCCTTCCTCCTTTCTTCACAAACTGGCAACAACGCAGCGTACCATCAGAGCTTCCAAAGCTCTCTACGTAGCATGAATTGATTTCTAGCGCAGTGTGTCTTCTCTAATTTTTCATCAATTCTTGTCAGATTTTATCTCGTTTTAGTCATATCAATAAAATACTTTTGAGCTTAATCTCAATTACATGCTAGCTAATGTCATTACGGAATTCGCTGAAAAATAGCATAGGCTTGAAGGTTTAAGCAAAATGTTTTTTATCTATTTTAACCAACCGTTTTTAACTATAAATGTTTTTTTAAGCGTTTGAAACAAATGTTCGTTTTTAGATTTCACTTCGCTATTTGGTGCCCGAGTGAGATGTACCTACAGTAATTCTCTGAAAAATTTGCAGAACCGGTCAAAAGATGCTGCTGTCATGATGCAATTAAATTATTGTGTTCGCAGAAACAGAAACAAATTAAGTTAACTTACAGAACTGTTAGAGAGCGTATCAAGCTCTATTTATTTCATTAAGCTGTAGTAGACGGAATCATATTCAGTTAGTTTTATTGAGTTTCTAGTGACAATGTCAAACTCTAATTATTTTGTTGAGTTACCACTGACGATTCTAAGCTCTGATTAATTCAATGGATTTCCTGAAAAGGTATCCTGCTCTAATTTCTTTATTGAGTTGTCAGAAGCAAAATCAATCTCTCCTAATTTTATTGAATCCCCACTGAAGACATCAACCAACAATTATTTTGCCTAAGTTAAATTTTTAATTTAGTTTTCAGAAACGGAATCGAGCTCTGTTTAACTGACAGAATCCCCACAGAAGATATCAAACACTAATTATTTTACTAAGTTCAATTTTAATGAAATTCGGAGAAACTGAATCAAGCTTTGCTTATTGTATTGAATTCCCACTGCAGATATCAAACTATAATTATACTGCTAAGTTCAATTTTTATTGAGTTCTTCTACCGAGTCCAAGTTTTTTAATTCAATTTTCTATTGAGACAGAATCAAGCTCTGTTGAACAGATTGAGCACTCTCAGTTATGGGGCTCTGCGCAACTTACTTTGCACTCAGAGACAACATCAAGTCAATGAGTCCAACCTTCCTTGTAGTCCACTGCATAAGTGCACGCTGTTTGTGTGCAGCCTCTGAAGGAAGTGTACTCAAAACTCCGGGAAAGTGGCCAAACTAACTCGCTCGGAGTTCGTAACAAGTCCTCAAAGTTTCACACTATAAGAATCAGTGAGCACGCACTGTCCAAAATTAAAAACCCTTGAAAAGTCTTCGAAATACCTCAAGGGGAGCACTTTAGCTTCCTGGAAGTCCCGCATATCAAATATGTTTTCCGTTGGTCATAAGTGAGAGTTATGCTCTTAGTTTGCGGGCCGGAAAGTGAAGAAAAACTGCTTAGCTCTGCGTCGGCTCGGGCCACTTTTCTTGATACTTCCAATGAGGCGCTCTAACTCCAGAGTTTAGATGGAAACAAACGCTGGTAGTTCCAGCAGAGTGATGAGAAGAGGGCCTTGAAACAGTGATTCTAAAGCCGGACGCATGGGCTCTTCTTAAGATGGAAAGGGACCAGCAACGTGTGTTCTTACTGGCATGAAAGATCGTTAACAACAGAGCAACGTCAACAGTCGTGGTGCTGAAACGGAAAAATAATTGGTTAGTTAGAGGAATATGGGTTTGGCTAGAATAATTAGGTAATTGTAATATTTAGTTGACTGTCTAAACGGAGAAATCATTGGTTCGCTTTGGAATCATTAGTAAAAGGATGTTAATTTTCAACAATGAGAGATTTATGTTCCGTGTTCAAAACTTCAGCATTGAGAAGAGTGTAAATGGCTTCAAAACGGTCGGAGTGCTCTTGAGACGAAACACCAAACTTGGCTCTTCTCTTTACAAGATGTCCGCAAAAAATGTATACCGACCGATATTCGTATATCTGATTAAACTAAAGAATTCAACTGTTGTACGGTTCCGGCATCACACTTACAAGTATCGGTCAGTGGATGAATTTTGTGTGGACACTCTGTATGACAGGAAACTGCTGCATCGCTCCCTGAAGGACATCTCATGGCACACTCATCCATTTGAACGCATAAACTTGATTACAAATGTAGATTTTACAGTGAACGATTCCAATAGAAAATTTATTGGGAGGGACCCCAGCATTCAAAAATTTGAATACTGTAAGTGATCAGTGTTAGAACTGTACGTCACCCGTGTTTAAACTGTAAGTGATCAGTGTTAGAACTGTACGTCTCTCGTGTTTAAACTGTAAGTGATCAGTGTTAGAACTGTACGTCACCCGTGTTTAAACTGTAAGTGATCAGTGTTAGAACTGTACGTCACCCGTGTTTAAACTGTAAGTGATCAGTGTTAGAACTGTACGTCACCAGTGTTTAAACTGTAAGTGATCATTGTTAGAACTGTACGTCTCCCGTGTTTAAACTGTAAGTGATCAGTGTTAGAACTGTACGTCACCCGTGTTTAAACTGTAAGTGATCATTGTTAGAACTGTATGTGACCAGTGTTTAAACTGTAAGTGATCATTGTTAGAACTGTATGTGACCAGTGTTTAAACTGTAAGTGATCATTGTTAGAACTGTATGTGACCAGGGTTTAAACTGTAAGTGATCAGTGTTAGAACTGTACGTCTCCCGTGTTTAAACTGTAAGTGATCAGTGTTAGAACTGTACGTCTCCCGTGTTTAAACTGTAAGTGATCAGTGTTAAAACTGTATGTGACCAGTGTTTAAACTGTGAGTGATCAGTGTTAGAACTGAACGTGATCAGAGTCAAAACTATACGTGATCAGTGATATAACATTATATACTTGGAACAAAATGAACAATATTGTAAAAAGCGCCCAATGTCGTAAAGTTAAAAGCATGACGTGGCGGTAAATAAGCAAACTGAGCCAAAACTCGGGAGCCTTTGATGCCATTGTTAATAAATGAAGCGAAGTTTTAATTAATTAAATTAGAGCGCAGGTTCAAAGGAAAAACTTATGTGTTTGTTCATGAACTTATGAGGGCACCGAAATGTGTCCTCAACTGTCATCGCTTCGTCAAAAATTGACCTATTTTTTGCAATTATTTAGAAACGTATTTGGAAAGAATTGTTACTGAATAAATTGGTTGTTGCTTCAAACAGCTGTAACGTCAAAAATTAAACACTAAAAAGGAAGTTGTGAGGAAAATAGCGAAAGATATATGCTTATTGATGAACATTCTCTAACTATTTCGTAATTTGATGTTTTCGACATCACAGCCGAGCAATATAAATAGGAAATACGGTGTATATAAATATCTGTACTATATATATATTTTTTGTGTATGTAGAGCATCAGGAAGTTAGTTCTGGCGCTGATGATCGTTTGCTCAAGGGACGGTTTCCAAATTAGGCTTTTTTGGCCAAAATTCTCAAGTTTGGTCATTTCTTCCGCACCAAATTGGCATCCGGAAATACAGCAAGGTAACCAGATTAGCCTTTTTCTGACTAAAACTAAAGTTTGGGCACTTTTTCAGAAGTATTGTCATATGGCAACACTACAGAAATCCCCGATTATGTTTTTTAAGACCACAATTTTCAAGCTTAGGCTTTCTTCACTTGGTCCATTGTGTATCTAGACATTTTTCCCGACGCTATACCGAGTACTGTAATTGCACGTCCCCACACACTGGGCCAAATGTGTGCCCTTCTGTAAATAACTCATTCACGTACCGATATAAATGAATGACATTTCATCTGTTTCGCGACCCTTTTAAAAAATAACTGTTATCAGACGAGGTGAAATGTCGTGCAATTGTATTTTCATATTTCTCATGAGGTATAAAAATGTATTCGAGCTATGAAGTTGATTTTCTAATGATCTCCTTACAACCTAACGAAACCAATCGTTTACAACCGCGAAAACGAGGCGAACATGTTAAAGAAAACCGTAAATATAGAAATTTTAGGCCGCCGTCACACGGAGTCCCAATGGTTACGCTTCATCATACTCATCTCCAGTCAGCGGCACTGCTCGGTCTGTCCAGGGCAACGAAACAATCAGATTTCAGCCTTTGTTTGACCAAACTGGTCCCAAACTAAGACTGAAATCTGACGGTTTCGTGGAGCTAGACAGACCGAGTAGTGCCGCTGACTGTAGATGATTATGACGAAACGTTACCATTTGTCACCGTGTGATGGCGGCCTAAGTAAAAAATATATCAACCTGACTACTCGGACACGAGACAGGCGGCTTGCGACCTGTTGCTCAGCCTCGACCGCTGCCATTCTGAGGCCAGACCCACGAATTGACCCACTGCAATTACTCAAATTACCGCCGCGTAGGTCTACCAGACCCAAAGGCAGACCCACGAATTGACCCACCAAACCAACGCGTAGGTCTACCAGACCCACGTGCAGACCCACGGACTGACCCACCAAACCCATGTGTAGGTCTACCAGACCCACGTGCAGACCCACGAATTGACCCACCAAACCCATGTGTAGGTCTACCAGACCCACGAATTGACCCACCAAACCCACGCGTAGGTCTACCAGACCCACGAGCAGACCCACCATTGACACCCCCAAACACACGTTCAGACCTTTTGTAGACCCATCAAATCTTCTTGCTGACCCTTCGTGCAAGCCCGCCACGTGTAGACCCGCAGACCCATCAAACCCAAGTTAATATCCGCGAGACCCACGTGTAGATCCATCAGACCCACATATAGACACACCAGAGCCAAATAAACAAACAAACATCGGCATCTAAGGATGCTTTATTTCCAATCAAGCCTGATACATCTCACTTTGTACATTGGTTTTTCAAATGCCTTATAACTAACACCAGGACGCCATGACGGTTTCCACCGGTCAAGACCGGGACCCATTTCTGACACCTGGGTAGAGTGGGGTATTGTGCTTTGAATTTTTCCCCTATACCCAACTGAGAAAGTCGCCCCCCAGGGCCGTGATTCGAACCCTCGACACCTTCAAGGAAGAGCGGATTCTTTAACCATTCGTCCACGACGAGCACCACCTGCAGACACACGTGTAAATCTACAAGTCTCAAGCGCAAGCCCACCAGACCCGCGTACAAACAAATGTATAAATCTACGAAACCCACGTGCAGACCTAAACATCAAACCAGTTTTTTTTGGCGGACCGTGTTCCAATGCTGACGTCATTACAACGAACCAATAGCAGCTCTTATATTGCATCTGACAACACCGTTAGCCCTAAATCTGGCTCCATTATTGGTCTAACGACATGTCGCAATGGTGACGTCATAAAGTTTGCTGGAAATGAAGCCGTTCTATTGGCTACACGAACAAGAGCAGATGTATTTTCCCCCATGGAAATGACTCTACTTTGTTTCCTCTACCATGGCGCATGCGCAGACCGGCTACCCCGAGCAGTTCACATTTGGATGCTGTCAAGAGAAGAGCGTCGCATGCGTGGCGCCGATAGAGAAGTTTTACCGCCCCCTTCCCTCCACCTCCTCCCCCACCCATGCTTCATGTATCAATTTTTTAGAAATAAACGGTTTCTTCCTTCTTTCCTTATTTCTTCCTTTCCCACAAAAATTGCCTGTCGTGCGAAAAAGGTCCCGTAGAATGGTAGCTCCCTTTGTCGAGCTGTGGTTTCGTTGTGAACAATTATTTACACAAAAATTTTTTCCCACGCAGACACGCCATCACCTGAAGAAATGTGTCGCTGGATTTTAGAAACGTGTCGCCAAAGTAAGCGTAATTATTAGCTTTCTTATTGTGTTTTGTCGTGGAAATATACTTATAACGTATTCAATAATGGTTTTTGTTTTTCTCGACAGTATTTTACTCAATTTGCATATTATATTTTACCTCCAGAAATTTGTTCCAAAAGTTTTGACTCTGATGTTGCGGAAGGATAGGTACTTTTATGCTACCCAATTGCATTTTGTTGTGGATATATAGTTATGAGGTATCAAATTAGGATCTTTTTGTAAAAATATGTTACATAATTTCCGCATTATGTTTTACCTGCAGAAACTTGTTCCTAGACATTTTGAAATTCATGTCGCAGATGTGTACATACGTATTAGTAATTCCATTATGATTTTGTTCTGTTCTTTATTTAGAATATCAAACATACAGTAATTTGTATATTATTTTCTACCAGCATAAATTTGTTTCTAGGTTTTTGACGCTCAAATCGTAGAAATTTACCTACTTATAGTTATCCAATTATGGTTTCTGTTTTGTTTTTGTTGTAAATATCATACATAACTAAAATGTTTTACCCATGAAAGTGTTGCATGATACGATAGAAAATATATCTTTTAATACCAAAATTCGATTTTTAAGTGAAATAGTTTTCTTCTTGATAATGACGTGTTTATTAATGAGCTTGAAATGTTCATGGACTGAATTTCCTACCAACATCCTGGGTTTCCCGACAATTTCTTGAATTGCCTGATATTTTCCTGGATTTCCTGCAATTTTCCTGGATTTCCTGCCAATATCCTAAATTTCCTGCTATTTTCCTGTATTTCCTGACAATTTCTTGGGTTCCCTGAATTTCCTGACAATTACCTTTATTTTCTGGATTTCCCGCTAATTGCCTGGATTGCCAAGATTTCCTGAATAGAGTGGGCAGAGCAAGTCCTATTGGACGACTTTATGCTGTACCTGTACGATGACGTATACTGAGACAAATTTGTTTCAGGAAATAGTAAACAGGGTTGGAGTATTAATTAGTATTACGCATAATTATTGATAATGACTATGATAACAAGAATCAAGTTGAATACTCCTAACTTTGACAAAAAGTGAGGTGAAAATCGCTACACGTAAAGTCATTTTTATTAAAAATGATCAAATAAAACTGAACGTTTCGGACTAACTGTCCATCTTCAGCGAAATCTCTTTTTAACAAAACTAAAAGAGGATAACTTAATTCACTGATGGAGTATTACTAAAAGTTTAAACTTTGAAAAACACGAGCAACAATTGTAAAAAAAACTGTAAAAAATATAAAGAAAAGGAAAAACTGGACAACTGAACTTTTCGCCTTACTTTTTATTCTCAAGCTTAGAAGCATCAGTGCTGGAGTTATTTTAGATTGATCCTCTTTGAATAAGAAGTATCAACACACTTTATTTACATCTAAATTAATGACTACACCAGCACTAAAATATTAACATTTCTTTACTAAGAGACTGTATTGAATTCATTGTGGATGATCGCTAGAATAATACTCCTGCGAGTGCTTGGTGGCCAAACCGATTAGAGCAAATTTGTATTGTCCCAATACTTTCAGCCCGCAGACCGCTCGACTCTTAATCACATTTGACGGTATTTGCTGATGGAAAATTTCGGAGGTTTGGGTTGGCAAGTCTTGAAGCTGCTCGAGTTTGTTTACCGATCCTGCCATTTTAATTACGGTAACCTAACTTCGGCAGCCATCGTTCCTGCAAACTCATGGGAGGTTTTTTATAAACAGAAAGTTCTGAAAAAATTTATGAATAAAGCCAGGAACTCCAGCAATTAAGGTTACTTTCGACATGAAGTTAGATTAGTCAGACTTTGAAACAAAAGATTTGCTACAATATAAGAAAATAAAGATATAAGATATAAAAGTAAACAAAAGATGAAAAAAATAATTTGGGAACGGAATGATATGAAAAGTCGTCACCCTAGCTAGATACACAAGATGCTTGAATGATTAAATAGTTGACTAGTCATATTTCCTGTCATATAGACAGAAAATATGACAGAATTTAGCCAATTGCTATTTGTTAAAGTGTGTCAAAAAATCTCCACATGTGTTAAATTTTAACTTAATTTCCATTGTCCATTAAACAACAAATCTAAAACGCAACATATCTCTAACAATTAACACTCTGTGTAAACCAGCATGCATCGTACAATGGTAAAAAATTTAGCTGTATTCATTCCAAGAAAATGGACGATTTCTTCGTAATTCATTTTTGAAATATGTATTTGAGATCTATGTAATTATTCATTTGTTAAAATCATAAATTCTTATCAGATGATTAGTAAAACATTTTCATACCCTTCATAACTCTATGCTGGCATGATAAGAACAAGCAGGAGTACGTGCATATACAGTACTCATGATTCATGTAGGTATGAATTTTATTTAAAGTCGAAATAATAAAAAATTGTTGTTGGTTGTCTCGTTAGAGACCAACAACCAACAACAATGTTAGATGTAGGTTGAGTTTAACAAAAGGAAAAGTATTTGATATTTTTCTTCCGTTTCTTAAGTATAAGCATTAAAAAAGTTTGATATTTGCACAATTGTGTGCATTTCCAGATACAATCGCTAATATTTATCCAGTTTTTTTCTCTTGGAAAAAGTTGCAAAGCTCTCAGCAACTGTTGATCGCTTCGAAACTTGACATTGACAGGCAGTGGACTCGAGCTTATTTATTTAGAGCAAAGTGTTTGTCTTCGTGAAAGCTTGCGCTCAATTTTGCAAAAAGTTTTCACCTCCAGGCAGACGATGGCATTTGTGAAATACTTGTGAACTTTTAAGAAATATTGTGTTCATTGAGTTACCTTGGCGTAATGGCTTAGAAAATGATTTCTCATTTATATTTTGAACTTCAAATTGCGGCAGGCACATAAAATAATTTCATAACAACATAGAAAAAAGGCTCGATTCCAATTTTATTTTTGTGTGTAATAACAGATGACGTGGGGCACGCAGTAATATTAGCTGTGCTACAGAAGTGATATTCTCTCGCTCACTGCATGCAATATTCAATTATGCAACAAACATTGCAATATGCATGGTGCAATATACATGATGAATGGTAAAATGATGAATATCACTACTGAATACAGACGATGAATTATGTGTATTTCAATCAAATAAAAGCAAGGTATTCATCATTCCAACAAAGCCTATACATAACACATTCCTCGTCCAAATAAAGTCGATGCATATCATATGAAGCAATCCAATAAAATCGATGTATAACGTATCCAACATTCTAATCAGATTGCCGTATGACATTCTCAATATTCTACTCCAACCAATAAATCACATATTCAACATACCAATCAAGTTTAAGTTTGATGTATTCAATATTCCAATAAAATTCATTCATAACACATTCCATAGTCCAATAAAATCCATACATAGCACATTCCATATCTAATAAAATCTACACAAAACACTCTCAATACTCAAATAGACTCAAAACAACACATTCATCACTCCGATTAAATCGATATACAGTCGATATTCCAATCATGTCGAGACAGAGCATATTTCTTATCCCCGTAAAATCGATACATAACATATTTATTATTTCTATCAAGTCGATACATGATATATTCAATATTCAAATCATGTCGATACATAATGCATTCAGTATTTTAATTAATTCGATACCTAATATATCCTATAATCCAATCAATCGATACATAATACATTCGATATTCTAATCCAGTCGCCGCACAACATTTGCAAAGTTAAATATGCTGCGCCTTTTAATTAATTAATAACAAGAGCAAGAGGATTAACTCTGGTCATTCAGTTGCCCGTAAAAGCCTACACTTTGAGTGCTTATGTGATTAATAAGAAGTTATATATTCACAGCGCGGTACATGGGAACAGTTCGAGCGTGTGCCACTTGGTTATTTTTTGCTGCCATTTCCTGTTCCGAATGAAAATCGCTATCTACACATACATATTTGCTGTTCTTAATAATTATAAAGGGCATAAAACTCCATGCTATAATGAACGACAAAATAAAATTAACACTGAATGACCTCGCCAAATTTTCCTTTGGACATCACTGGCCATCGTTAAATTAACGTAAGAAAAGCTTAGAATCCCAGGTGCACTGAAATACCGAAACGAATCTAATCTATTCGCCCAAGAACCAGATTTTCAAAACACTTCACATCTTCGAAGAGAAGAGCTGGCGGCTTAAATACTGAGTGCGGCAGTCAATCCTGCATTTTGAAAAAGTTGTGGGAGCCTAAAATGCAGGTTTGACTGCCGCGCCCTGTACTTATGTCAACTTGGCTCCTTGCTGCACCACTTGGAGTGGTCAAATCGACTGGAATAACGTACGATGGGCGTCTCCGACGACGTAATATGTTTCGAGAATTTTGATCCAGTTAAGTAGCATGGCAGGTTCAAACCTGCTCGTTATCCTAGAAAATTCTTTATACCAATAACTTTAATTGTATTAGAATCTCAATAACTGTTTTGTTCTAAATAATCTTGGTAGATTTGAGTGCATTTCTACCCGCTGATGACTAATCGACTTTACAGGTTCACAATTGTTCCCATAAAACGAACATATCGCTGACTTTACGGTGTTCAGAGGGAACAAAGAAACAGACTTCAGTTCTGCAAAATTACTCAGCTGTGTAATTATAATTCGCTCACTTATGTTTGTCGTTGAACAAGTAACTCAATATAGACCGTCATCGTCAAGTAATTCTGTAGTACTTCAACTTGCTAGACACTTCATGTCCGAGTGGTTAAGAACGCGCCTTTCCAAGGTGTCGGCAGTTCGAATCCCGGCGTTGCGCGGTGATTTTTCCCCGTTGGGAAAAGGAAGAACTCAAGCACATTACCCCACTTTACCCAGGTGTCGGAAATGGGTTCCAGCTTGACAGGAGGAAATCGTCAATGCGTCCTGGTGTTAGTTATAAGGCATATGAAAAACCAATGTACAAGATGAAATGTTTTAGGCTTGATTGATTGGAATGAAGCATCCCTTTTTTCAAGTCCAACTTACAAGGAACGACTTAGTTCGCTGTGCTTCATGCCGTCAATGTACGGAATTCATTCCGTCAAACTTAGCTGCGTCAATTTCCGTCAAATTTGTATCTAATTATGAAGAACCATCGATAATTGGTATTACCAAACAGTCCTTTCTTAGCAAATGCGCAAAGGGAACACGGGGCTTAATATGTGTTTTATGCTTGTCCCATTACGCTACCACATGGACAACATGTGGCCCAATATGTGTTTTATGCTTGTCCCATTACGCTACCACATGGACAACATGTGGCCCAATATGTGTTCTATGCTAGTCCCATTACGCTACCACATGGACAACATGTGGCCCAATATGTGTTCTATGCTAGTCCCATTACGCTACCACATGGACAACATGTGGCCTAATCTGTGTTCTATGCTAGTCCCATTACGCTACCACATGGACAACATGTGGCCCAATATGTGTTCTATGCTAGTCCCATTACGCAACCACATGGACAACATGTGGCCCAATCTGTATTCTATGCTAGTCCCATAATGGCGGTTGTGGTAGCGAATATGTTCGAGCAAGCTTCATATTACTGAATAAGAATGTAGTTTGTGACGTTCGGTTAGTGAGTCAGTCATGGTTTCAGATTGATTATTTTTATCAACCAAATTATCTAATTTGGAGACTAGATTTCGTCGGGAAAACCACCCAAGTTGAGAATATTGATGGAAAAAAAGTGTGAAATTTTTGGTCTGAGTGCACGCCTCTACACAAGCTCCTCATCCAAACACTACCTACCATCCTCGTCAGGCACTCTAAGTAAAGCTTTATACTTATAATTAGAGTTACGTGCAAAAAGAAACATTTTCACCATGGATGTAACCATTTCTTCGATCTAAGATATTGAGATGCTTCAAACTGGGAAGACGTAATGAAGGCTGGAATGAAAATGATCGTTTGTACGTTGCTTAAAAAGGATTGTATTCCCACCATGATTGTTCTATAGTCAGTGAGAGTACGCAGTTTTTAGAAGAGTTAGAACGCAAATTTGTTCCGTTCTGTCTGGTTTGACACATCAAAAGCTTAACTTCAGTAAGAAAATCGAATAAATCTTCTTGAACAATTACCTTGAATCGCATTAATTTTCTTAAATAATGTCCTTGAATTGGAAAAAAAAATAATTAAACAATTTCCTTCTGCTGCACCTACACATTAATTGGCTAGTAAAACGAGTAATATAAAGTCAAGCAATATAAAGTAAAATATAGATGCACGCAATTTTATTGCCAGTGTCCGAACCAAGCCTAAATTTTAGCTGGAAACAGATTTTTGGGACGCCTGAGAGGCAGTCTCCGTCATCATCAGTTACAAGATTGGCGTTATTGGGGCGAAAATTCTAGAGTTAGTGCATTTTTTTAGCTAAATTTGGCTTGATTTTAAGATATCAAGTCATTCTGAAAGAATGATTGACTGAAAACTCTTCTTAGCCTGTGACATAAGAGCGGCTTTCTGAAAAATTAAACTGTTTCAACTGTTACAGCTGCTACAGACGGTACGGCTGCTATATCTACTACTGCTGCTACAATTGCTTCAAGTTATAGCTGTTACAGCTATCACAGCTGCTACAGCTTTAACAACTGCTATAGCTACTACTGCTGCCACAATAAGTACATCTGTTACAGCTTCTTCAGCTGTTACAGCTACCACCGGTGCTACAACCATTACTACTTCTACAGCTACTCAGCTATTACAGTTGCAACAACTGCTGGAGCTCCTTAAGCTGCTACCGCTGCTGCAGCTACTACAGCTACTGCAGTTGCTACAGCTGCTACAGCTGCTACACCAGCTACAGCTACAGCAGTTGCTCAGTGATGCAAAACAGCCTTGCGTAATGCAGATCAACTCAATTCATTTTGCAGCGGCGCGTGCGCGTCAATATACACGAGCTGCCGGGCTAGTAATGAGGTGAGCTAATTATTGCACAGCCAGACGAGTTGCGCACACGCCACTCCAGAGTCGGGCTGACGAATCAGCCGGCGTCGGATCGGAAATTTTGATTTTTCTTATTAATTTATGGTGCTACAATAGCGTGAGATCTACCTCTAGCTAGTACTATAGAGTAAAGTTAGGTTATGAATATTTCTTATTTCAACACATTTAATTTAGCGATAAATACTTAATTCGCAACTTTAAAACTCCGACGTCACAGTCGGAGTGGTGACGTCAGAGTCAGTAGTAACACAGTGCAGTGCAGCAACACAGTGCAGTGCAGCAACACAGTGCAGTGCAGCAACACAGTGCAGTGCAGCAACACAGTGCAGTGCAGCAACACAGTGCAGTGCAGCAACACAGTGCAGTGCAGCAACACAG
>JACJUY010009194.1:0-30185 GCA_014220935.1 Platorchestia sp. MABIK | reverse complement strand
ACTAAACTCTTTGGTTATGGCAAATTTGAATTCGACGTATTTATTAAAAAATGTATTTAGTTGAAATACAGTGAGATATCCGTGTATATTTCCAGTGAAGTTCACGTGGTAGACTGTCATGTATTCTGGGCACGTAAAGTGTCTGGCGCATCCACAGGGAACACATGTCACGCTTCTTACATTTTATGATTGCCATGGTGACTGTAAATGTTGTCACCTGTTGTAGCGTAAAGCACAGACACCTACACATTCTCGATGTGAGCAAGTCAATCTGCCTCCTGTTTTGCATCTGCATCCTGATTTGCTCATGCGGAACTGAGTTCCTCTATTTGCCCTGAGCGCTAGCTCGGACGTACGCATGAACTTATTTTCATACATTATGCCACATAAGCTACTATCATCTAATTTAAATTAGGTGAAATAACGCGGTCGCTCGTCGTATCCTTTCCAGTAGTTTTATACCGGTAGCATCGTCATTGAAGTTCGGCCGTGTGCAAGCGGACGGTTTACATGCTGAATAGTTTATGAATTCATATTTTATTGCATTCAAGCGTAGTCATTAATCGCCTGGTTGTTTCTGTTAATTTTTTTGGCTGCATACTCGGTTTAGTTTCTTTTCTCAAGTATGGTATCATTCTTGAAATTTCGTAGTGAAGAATTCTTTATTTTTTATCTTGAATTTGTGCTTCCAATCAAGAGAATAGTTCCTCGAGTGGGCATCTGAACAAACTTCTCTACTCTCTTTCAACCATATTTGAGTTTTCCTCTGCGCTTGAGACCTCATGCAGCCTTATGTATATGTAATTATACATATAAGAATCTAGAGTTCCTTTCATTTTAAGTGGTCCGTTGGGTCCCCATAGCTCATGTCCGCACCACCCCCGTGTGTGCCTAGCTGTGTACATCTCTGTGTTGGTTCCTCTCACAGTTGCAGACATTTGCGGCTATCAATGAAAAGACTATCTCATAACGCAGGGAAAGCGACTGGATGAGTAGGATTTTTTATTACAATATCCACGATGTATTACTTTTGTAAATAACTTTTCATGATAGTTCTGTCTACGCAAGGACCTATTATTCTAACGTGAATTTTTAACGAAGTCATTAATTTGCCAATTTTATGCGTTTGAAAAAAATATTCAAGCAGTGGAGTCATGCCTCAAAATGAAATCTGTAGTCAATCATTTTTAAGCGAAGTGAAGATTCGTTAAAATAGGTATAGAAAGTTTTTCAATCAATTTCGTAAACATATTGTTCATTACTTCTCCAGATTAACCCACTCAGGTCAGTTTTGCGTAGTGGAAATACAAATAATATTCCATTTCCATAATTAGATTAAGCCCTTAAATGGTGGAGTTATTGTGAGCTGGTTCGTAAATCCCATTCGTTAAAGCACTAGTTACTCCTTTAATGAGCATGTTCGTCATTTAATTATCGTGTTTCCTTTCTAAAGAGTGCGAGGTACTTTCATACCTAAGACAAACTCGCACTGTCCTAAAGATGCATATCTTGACCGCCTTAATAAGTCACGTTGAGCTCGTTAAAGGCCATCGTTTTGAAGACATTCCCCACCTGTCATGAAGAAAGAGTATGTGTACTTGTTGGTGTGCGAGTAGCAAGTTGTCTCTTGTTATCTCGTACATCTAACGTAATTTGTTTACTTGAGATCTGTTTTCCTTTAACATGACATCATTCTCGTTCTTTATGGTGTAAACATGTGGTAAAATTCTCTGCGAGTCCGTGTTAAGGCTTCTTGGTGAACAAGGAGTCATTGTTTTTGTCGAGTTGCTTTGCAATTTCGAGCCTTTTGAACATTTTTTGATGGGCATGCGTGAAAATGGCAGTTTACTGCCTCCTAACGCATCTTCTGTCTTACTATTTATTTTTTGTTTTCATGCAAATGAAGGCTATTGTATTCTCTAACTTCTCTGCCCGAATGAAGGCTATAAGCAAGTGAGGTCACCCTTTAAAAAAAGTACCTGCATTTTTTGTTTCTACTTAAATCTTTCGAGAGACAAGGGAATATTTCGTGATATTTGCGATACAAATGATATTGCCATTAATTTCAAAAAATATCTTGAAATGGTTTACTCTAAGGGACCTTATTAATCATAATTTCTTCTATTAGTTATCTTGAATACGTGGATTTTTCACATGTCACTCGATCGTGCCCTCCACCTGTTAGCATTGTTCTTGTCAGGCATGTTGTGTTTCTGCTCTATTTGTTAACTTCGTAGTAGAATTCCATTACATAAAAGTACTACTAATACTCCGCCTTTAGTGAATTCCGATGACTCTTTTCTAAGTGCATGTGTGCCTCTGATTTGCTCAGTCTTACTTTGAGAATTTTTTCTTTGCTGTTAAATTGTTTCAAGTGCCATAGAACTATTTGACTATAATTGCATCTCGATTTGCCAAAGTTCTTGAGTTTTGTAACACCTGTTGACATCGCTTTGTTACCAGAGCCGTAAACATATTTGCAGTAATTTACCTTACGTTTTCAGTAGGGCGGATAAGGATAGTTTTTGCTATGAAGACACTTATCTGTTGAAGCGCTTGTCCATTTGTTCCCCTGCAGCTTAACGTTCTCGTGTTTCTATTAGGCTTCTGAAGCGCCACCTCTCCGGCCGTGCTCAATGCGCGCTGCTCAGCAGGGAACGTCACTCTGGCCTGTCCACCGAAATACCTTTAACAAACAGTTCCGTGTGTGACGTGAGACCCTTAGCTTTATGCCTGTGGAACGTACTTAGCGCAAAATCTTTTCTTTTCACTCTGAGTTCAGTATTGAGTCGGGGAGAGTGGTCTCCCACCTCTTTGTCATGTGGGATAGAAATGTGCACACATTACTCCATCACATCGGTAGCAGAATTATGTGACTTCCCGCAGTGAAATATCTTATTGGATAAGTTGTTTGGTGATGATTTATTGCGCAACTACTTTAGTACATAGTAATATACAAAGAAGCATAAAACTATATCCTGGTTATGTAGCATATACTTCAACTTTGCTTAAACAATTTGCTCAAACGAAACTCATCTTGCATAGTTATGCACTCACTACAATCACCTTTCAATTCTTTAAAATTTTTGTTGGCGTAGAACAGGGTGTAATTTTTATTAACTTTTGATTTTCTTTATTTTGAACTTCGAGCCCTCCCAGGAACGCTTACGCTATTTAAATAAATTTGAAAAATTTAACCACGATTCTAAGGTGTTTGTATATTTTCATATGTGGCTGTATAATGATTGGAAAAATTGACTTGCTGAAGGAAACACCAATGTTGCCAGCAGCGCACTTAGGTGACAATGCAATTAGCAGCCTGCCATTGGCCGTTCAAGTCATTTCCGTTCTTTGTGTAGCGACAGCTTTCTTGGCTGCACCTCTCAAGGTCGCTTCCATGGTGGAGCTACCGTGCTCGCTACCTGGGCTTTTCTTGCTTATTAACTCTTCTTACGGCCAAATTGAGCTGTGTTCTACACAACCAGCTATTCAGAGCATACTGGTGTTTTTTCTCATGTTTTTCTTTCTGAATTTCTAAATATAGTGAGCCATGTAACAGTAATCTTTAACTGTTAACGCGTTTGACAAGTTCGCAATTTTATCTCATTTTGTTAAAGCGTCTAGCTTTAATCTTCTGTTTAGATCTTATTGTAGGATGTTGAAGTCGTAAACGGGAAAATGTTATGTCTGGGTTTGATGATCGACGTGTAGAAATATACAGGTTGCTGATGCTGGTGAGTCGATTTACTCTCGGGGTTCTTCAAGGGCATCTGTAGTATGATTGGATGATTTTTCACTGAAATAGTTTCGTAGTTCGTAAAGCCGTAAAGCGTTTTTTTATCAACATCAAACTTTAATTTTGGTTTACAAATCTCTTTTGTTATTGCTCAACGCTTTGTATAGTACATCGTTATTCCAGTGTTGGCTATGTTTCGCCAACTGTTGCTTGTAAATGACTGTCTTGTTCAACAGACTGCTTCCTGCCAACACTCATTGATCATGTGTTAAATGATGCCAAGGCTCACAACTGAACAGTTATACGAGCCACGTTTCTTTTAGTAATACCTATCATTATTACGGGAATGTACTGAGCTGACTCAAGTGTTCTCACGCAATTTGTTTGCTTATTGAATCGAGTTGGTAGTCACTAAGGTGCATTCTCGCATTTTATGTGACTGCTTTCGTGGTTTCAGTTGCGAGTCAGGGCTCGCGAACACCTTATTATCGCCATTGGAACAGCTTGGTTCCCCTAACGAGTAGCTCAGGCGTGACTGCAATCAGACGCAGTCTGGAGCGTTCTTATGTGATCTGAAGTGGCATTCGCTAGTTTGTGGTTTAAGACCTCAACGCAAAAAAAGACTCAGCAAGAGCATTGGCGAGGCTGAGACTCGCGGTGTCTCATCGTCATAGCGAATTGAGGGTTCTTTAAATGATTTCGTTGCTAATGTGTCTCATTTTCTACGAGTGCTCTGTTTTGAGCATTTATTTTGTGTGTTTTTTCGATGGTTTTGAAAGATATGAAATAATAACGAACATCTGAGTTCACTAAGATATGAGTTGATTTTATGTGACTTATAATTTTTTGAGTTATCCTTGTCGAGTGGCTATCTGTGTCTGTGCCTCATTAACGAATAGAAAAAAAATGCAAAAAGCAGCACATAGACGTCACTTTAATTTTTATGTTCCAATGGGAAATTTGTTAGCATCAGAAACGATCAGTGATTTTTGACGTGAAAATAAGAAACTCTTTTGTTACAAAATTGACGTTTCAAGGTAGGAGGCTGAAACTTTTGTCCCTATGGGAATTAGCGCTCCCAGAGGGAAAATGTGAGGCCCCAAGCTTAGAGTTAGGTTGGGCTTATTTTTGTTAAAGTAAAATGTTTCTTGGTTTGTTAAAGAGCATTTTTCGGTTTACTGCTGTCCGGTTCTTCAGCGTCTCTAACTTCCTTCAACTTTTATCTTCTTTCAAAGCCTTCCTTCTTGTCTTACTGCTTCTGTGCGCAGAGGATCTTGCATGGGAACACACCTTATTTACATAGAGATTCCACATTCCCTTACTACTTAGTAAATGGTCCTTTTATCCTTCCTCTCGTTGGAACGCCTTTGTTGTAGATAGGGTGGCTTAAACTAATTTATCTAATCTAAGGAAGGAAGCTGAGAAATTTCCCATTTGGTTCGTGGTAACATTGAGGAAATCTATTCTTGAATGTCTTGAATTAGCATGGGATCCATTGAATTCTCCGTTCTCTCATTCATCTTAATCTTGACTTCTATGTAGTTTTGTAGAGTGAAATAATGTCCACTCGATATCAGATTCAAACTACCAGACGAGGACCCGGATTTCAATTGTCTCAAAGTGAACATTGTTGAACTGCTCTACTTCGTACGGCTTAAGTGAATAATACAAGCGAAATACACTCCCAGTCTAACTTTTTTTCCGGCTGCAGACATGTTTTTCACCGCCCAAGTAATTAAATCTGTTGGACGTCGAAAAACATGCATGCTCCGACGAAAAAGTTAAACTGGGCTTCCGATCTCATTTGGCCTTTCAGACAAGGGGTAAAACTAAATTTCTAACCCTCCGTACATATTCGGTGCGACTGGTTGTTCTTTAGGCTGACGTGATCACTCCGCTTATGCTAGCAAACATCTTGCTCTGTCTAGCAAAGTACACGTGTTCACCTGAAAAGTGTTGCAGCAACTCGCGCCTGAAAACACGCCAGTAGTGAGGCTTCGAAAAAGGAATCTTAAGAGTTGTAAATTCTTGTTATTATTTACAAAAACTCTAAAACATATCGTCTCGGCTTCTTCTGCATTTTTTTAAGAAACATAGGATTTGCAATTCAGCATTTTAAAAGATTTGTTCGGTACGCATGCGTCTCTTTGTCGTTGCTTATTTCTTTGTCCACGTCTGAATCGGCACAGACACCAGTCCAAAGCCCACTATGAAAAGATGCCCGGCTGAAGCATAAGAACGCTCGAGGTGCATTTATATGCTGTTATTTTTAATGCTTCATTGTCGTTTCCTGTCCGACGGATGACTGCTGCCAACTGCAGGACCGGTTCATTTCCCTTTTGCTTGCATCCAATCTTCACTTTATGTAGTTTACTCAGGCTAAGTCCATTGCTGTCCAAAAATGTAAGAGTAAGGGTGATGAGAATCATGATGAATTACGAGTAATATGTTAGTAATTTAAAATTTACCAGGCATAAAATATTTAACGTCAAATGGTTGCTGTCCTGAAGATCTGAAGCAATCTTCTGACGTTCCCAAAACAGAGTTTCATCAGAAGGATGTATGGCTGTTGCAGTCATTTCACGTTGTTTTCGTACGTAACCTTCTTGAATTGATAATTTCAAGTTTCACAGTCGAATTCTCGATGCACAGCGATGAATACATTTCTCATCAGAACTCGGCTCGATCGTTATTCCTGGTTGCTCTCCCGTTATTCGTGGAACTATGTACAAATCTTTTGTAGCTGCGGCCGCTGCATGTATTAAGGTTCAGTGCCTTCACCCTTGCCTATTCAGGACCAGGATATTGAACTTAACATCCCTTGCTGTGCGGTTACGGTCGTTGCCGCCGTCTTGCGAATGACCAAAGCTTGACCACTGTGCTGGGTTTGTCATTTTTTCACGTGTTTGTTCAATTTCGGTTACTCAAGAATGGCTTCCTCTAACTCGCAGACCAACTTGAGTAACTTACGATTGTATTTTTTTTGCGTTGTGTCGCGATCAAGGAAGCATTTTGCATGTGTGCATAGTTTCTCGTCCAGTCATGCTACACTTCATTCAACGGCGTATTTTTTTAGGCAAATACGGTGAACTTTGAAATTTAAAGTTGATGCAATGATTTTGTAATCGTTGGGGGAAACTTGATCGCGTAAGAGAGGAGAAAAATAACTTATCGGTTCTTTCATTGGTTTCAGTTGCTTTGTGATGTTTTTTGGCACTGATATCTTCATAATATATTTTCGAAAAATATTAAAAATTCGTAGTATATGATTTCCTTCTCCATGCTATGTTGCGTGAGGCTCCTTCAACATCGAAAATTTCCAGGCTCTATTCAAAAAAGTTCCAGCCATGGCAGCACTTTTAAATTATCGCTGTGGATCATAGCAGCATGCTACGCCGTAGTTATCTCCGATTTAATCATTCATGACGGTCTCGACATTGCATATGAGCCGGCTAATTTTTACATTTTTTGTTGAGATTGATGGCCGTGTCGGCCAGTATTGAGTGAGATGCGTCAGTCTCTACTGGTACATCTACGTACTTATAAAATTTGGATAATGTCTTTTGCGTGCGTGTTTGGTAGTTTGTTGGTTGCTGCCCGCACTATTTTCAGTGATAACACAGGGCAAAGTTCAACTCCCTGCATTCAGTAATAAGATGTGGAGTTATCAACGACTTGCTTTAATTACAGTATAGAGGAAAATTTAACATCCTTCTTCATATTGAAGATAATTCCAATTTTTCACTAAAACGGGGAGAAAATTCACGTTTGCCTTAGTTTAAATTGTTTGAACATTCTTTCCTGTTACGTGACAAATTGTACAAATACAGTGAATATGGTATGTTGACTATGTAACACACTTTGTGCCATATTATTTGTATTTTAAAATTATCCATTTTATTCGACTAAAAACGTACATTTTAAAATATTGTGCCAGAATTTTTTTCCGTTCATATATAGAGAGAGTCATCTGCGAGAGTTTATCGCTGAGTGTGCTTGAATAACATCGTTCGTCGACAGTTCGGAAGATTTCATAGCTCTTCGTTTTAGCATACTTGAGGGAATCCGCGTCTCTGTCGGCGACAACTCTCAAAGAATGAATGTAGGAAAAAGAACATGAAATATAAAAATTGAACAAGATTTTGAATGGTGAATTAGAATATAGAGACATATCAGAATATTTAAAAAATATTAAGTATCAAAACCAGATTTCAATCACAACCTCTACAGGAAACGAGTAAAGCCTTACAATTGAAAAACAAATGACACAACATAAGAATGTGAGAGGAATGAGATAGTGACAAAGGAAAATGTTATCAAATATCAAACATGAACAAATTACAACTCGGAAAGAAGACGTCGGATTTCATTCTGAATTCTGCACGAAAACCGGAGTATGGGTGGAGGCGAATGTTGAAGAGCAACCATCTTCGGTAGACGAATGACAGCATTGAAGCATTCCTGCTCAAGTCGCCTATAAAAGTTGCTCATTTTTAGAAGTGGAAGATTGGTGCTCGTGATCGTCAGTGACTGAAGCACACTAAGCCAAACTTCATCATCCGTCGGCCTGCATTGGGCTTCAGGAGTCACCTTATAGCAGCCACAGTCGCTCGCATCAGAGACTTAACATCGCTTTGTGCAGGATACTGTCATTGATTTGGGTTTGCAATAATGTAGCTTTTCTCTATCTCCTTTCTAATTTTTTCTCATTTTTCCAATGTTAAAAGACCGGTTTCTCGTACAGCCGCCTTTGTTACGCTTGTGTCGTGTGAGTACTTCTACTTTGTTCTCTTCTGCTTTAATTTTCTCTTAAGTTATGCTACCTTGCCTTAAAACCATTTCTTAACGACAAACGGTGAAGCCTTTTAAGTTCAAACAAGTCTTCTGCCTTATCAACCTGAAGAAGAAAGTCTTCTTGTATCAAAGTTAATGAAGAAAATCTACTTTCTCCCATACGTGTAGGTACGCCAAATGCCCATTTTTACTGACTGAAAACATCAAGGAAGTCAAGTTTTTCTCATCAGTAGAACGACCGCGCTTGGCGATGCGTTAAAACCAGCGTCACCTCTACTGAAAGTGCTCAATTTTGCGTAAACTTTGAATTTATCAGTTCTGCTTCTGCATGAAGAAAACCATGCAGCCACCACTTGTCCACCCATCACTTCCTGACAGGAGTCCAATTATAGCACCAGACATGTCGTGGCCTCTCGTTCGGTCTGGAAATCAAATTTGACCAGGTTCTTTCCGCATACTTTTCATTCATTGGTGATTCAGAACTAACATCTTGATGACAGTTGATTTATGCGCGTATTTAAAAGAAAGTGTGTTTTGTGATTCAATATTGATGGTAAATTCGAAGTACTTGTGCATTATTGCTTCGCAAACATGGTAATAAACAGCTTTTCACCTCCCTATACAAGCTATTGTTATCTTGTATTCGGTATGATACCAAACTGAGCGTACTATTTACTACAGAAGTTTGTAGCATTCTACTTGTGTTAACCTTTATGATAAAAATGTTAATCGCTTCTATTTTTATCAATCTTTAAATTCATGCTGGAAGACTTCATGACTTGAAGACTTACATACATTCATACTAGAAGTTACTGCTATAAATTTTTTCTCTTAGGTCACTTGTTCGACAAATGTTCCATGCCTCCTTTGTGTATTATTGCAATTGTGACTCAGTGTTCTAATTCTTTTGCATAATGAAACTTCAGGTTGGGGGAGGCATGGATTATGTGAGATTACAGTGAGAGTTCGGTCGATGTTCGCGTGTCAAAAGTTTGAATTCCATATCGCGTTTAACTGGAAGCAATGTTGCATGGTTGAATGCTGATTTTACCTGGTGGGTGCTAACTACAACTGCTATCGTGTGCTTGTTGTTGGTGCTAATTAATCATGGGATGTTTACATTCCCTGATATGTTCTTGCTAAAAATACGAGTGTAAATAATATTTTCTACCAGTGTGTAGAGTGTACGACACCTGCCGCTATTGCTAGCATTTCTATTCACATTTCTAGTTCATTTTATTTATGTCAACAATCCCATATGTAGTTCTAGAACTAAATTATGAAGCAACCTCCCCATATTCATGGGTTGATAAGTGCGGATCTGTATTGAATTTAAAGTTATTTTCTTGGAGAAAAATCTTCATCATTCGCTGAGGGGTCGAATGAATTCAAATTTTGTGAGGTAGATGTCGCTCTTGGTAATTGGAAAAATGACAGTTGGTTTCTCTCCAGTTATTTGGTTCATTTACTGCGATGGTATTAAATCTTCGGAAATACTTTGTTCGTTTTTCTTTCCGTAATTCAAGTGTTGTAAGTTCTAAATAATTAACTTGAGAATGAAGCCTTCCTGCATTTTTGGTTTTGTATTTCGCATGTGGGGCTGTAATAAATTACACTGATTGGTACCTTTCGCAACCTAATGAGCTACTTACAAGTCTTTGAGTGTAATTTTTTCCCACTTGGAGAGGTTCATTTTTATTAATTCTAAGTAGTCAACGAAGGCCAAGCGTTTCATTTGTTGAGCACGATTTGCGCCTTGTCTGTCATTAGGGCAGCGAACGTGAGCGCTGTCGCAGCTGTCATGTTCCCCCCAGTTGTAATAGTAAGTATTAGTAAAACATTGTAATTTGAATTCTTCAATTCTTTGGTAAACCATTGTAGTTTGAATTGACCTTACCCCATTGTGCCTTAGCAAGTTTTATGGACAACTACAAAATGTATATATGAGTGGCTTGTTTGCCCCGTTTACGCAGAGTAAAATTGTACAGCTCTGTAAGGGGTCCATGCACTATACTCTGAATTGTCAGCAAAATGGAATGGAGACTTTATACATTCAGTAAACATGTCTGTGTGTGATGATGATAGTGGCCTATCAAACTGTGAACTGATTTCCATTGTTGTGGAGGATTTTATGCTTCTTTATTGTCCAGCGTAATTTGGGGTAAAAGCGAGCCAATTACTGGCTTAATTAAATTAATAAAATCCACCCGTAGCAGTGGCTAAAAGCTCTAATTAAGTTTGTTGAATATGTGAAAAATCAGGAATTGTGTGAGTCTCATTTCTATTTCATTTTTATTCATTATACCATGTGTAATTAATTATTTGAATTTTCTCTACTCACCTCAGACGAGCATTGGTATTGAGCATTTGAAAACGAATATTGTAATCTCGTACGTTAGTGGTAGCTGTACAGACCTACGGAAACTTTGTCACTAACATGTATTAGTTAAATTTGATGGCAAAATTTTGTATCGTTAGGTGACTATTTTTAAGGTGCAACTAATGAGGATGGCTTGTGCGTGAAAGTCAAGAACGTAAAAGTTTGAGTGTGAGAAGCAGGCCGACTGCTGTGGAGATCCGTCCTAGATCAATCTCCACTCGGTGTTCTGCTTTTTCTCGTCTTTTTTCTTCGGTAATTACTCAGGAAGGAGAGCACATTATAACATATCAAAACTTCTTCTTCAGGTACAAGTCTTTTCAACGCTCTTCAATTACGTCTGTTGAAGAGTCAGGATAATAACATCAGAGACATCTGAAGGTAGCTTTTAGATGCAATTAAAATACTCCAGTGTTCTATCGAATGAATTTCCCCTGGTAAGAGTATTACGAGTATAAAGGCATTTATGGTAATGCAGCAGATTCATTTAGGTTATTAATTTTAAAAATTTCTGCCGCTGCTTTCAATTTCCCCAAAAGAATGTGCGCTTGTGTGATCTCCAAATGAAACGTTCGAGTTTAGTGTCAACATTTTATTGAGCTACGTTTGTTTCTTCTCCGGTGGGAATAAACTTGATCGCTAGCTGTCGAACTGAATGAAGTGTTTTCCATTGAACAGCTTTCGAAACGTCTGGGACATTTGGAGTACGTGAGAGAGAGAAATTATTTTCTACGGAATTTTTAGCTGTGTTGCAGTATGTTTGTGCTTATTTCTCAAAACTTATTATATTTCTGTTGTAAATTTAACTGCAAATAGCCACTTTTTTGCGTGGAACATTTCTAAGTTGTTATAGCCCTGTATAATACATCCTTTCATGGACAGCGTGGAATTAGCGACAAGTGCGGGACGTCAGTGGCATCGAAACTGTGCCAAATGGAGCATGGCGTGCCTGTCGGCTGCACGGCCGGTCTGCAGCTTGTGCAACCGTCCTGTCTCCTCAAATGCTTTCATCGAAATTTTGCCGCTAGCGAATTTGTCTCGATTCGGTCCATGAAGTGCTATTTTGTCCTTCCGCTAGACACGAGGCAATAGAATACCTCGAAAAAAGTAAGGTGTTTTGAAAGGGTTAGAAATTTGAACTAAGCGTACCTTATGTTAGAGTAACCTATGTCGGATTGTGTTCTCGCAGTTTCGCACTGGAAACACCATTGCGTAGATATTGCAAGCGAGTGCTGGGCACTCAGACTGCTGCTGAGTTGTCATGCTCTGCTATGAACTTTTCACATACCGAGTCTCACGCACAAATGAAGACGGATAGCTTGCGCCAGTAGTACAGTGCGCCTTAACCGAACCCAGCTGGCTGGTCTTCATGCTTTCCTGCTTTATGAGGGAAATGAGGGTGTAGTTTAAAGTTTGTAGTGAAGTTAAAGTTTGAGAAAAATAGCCGTTTATGACTGTCGGATGTTTACGAGATGATGCAGCTGCAGAAACTTTTTCTAGTGATAGGTTTATTTTGTTACGTATGCGCTTGTATTCAGTGATTGCCAAAGTGACTGAGGTGCAAGAGACGCCAGTACGCTCACAAATGCTCCAATTTGTCCAGATTCTAGTTCTCTCTTTGCTGGAAAACCTTTTATTGAAAATAGCCAAGTTTTCAAACACGTTTCTTCTTAACACATAAATTATAAGAAAATCGAGGTTTCGGTAGCAAAAAAAAACGGAGCATAATGAATAGGAAGGTTACCTTTACTCTCGTTCATATCCGTAGTGTATTTTAAAAATGCTTTTTATAATTGCGTATTATAAAGATACAGTATATTTTGGCCACAGTGCAATACAGTTTGCAACGTCACACTTACAAGGTTCATAAATAGTTTTGCTTTGCATTTGAAAGTAGAAGGGTTCTTTGTACGTAAACAATGAATGTAAATTGTTTTTCATGTCGGGTTAGGTAGCATAAATTTGCTCATCTCAGACTTGATACTTTAGACCCTGCTTAGCTTACTTTCTATGTTTGTTCTGTGTTTGTCACCCCGCATCCTTGCGCCGTATCACCAACTGCATGAGGAGTTCATTGCAGTGGAATATGTCTGTCTCTGAGCAATTGCTCTCACATTCGTAGCGAAAGGCTCCGTATTATTATAGTCTTGAGCGCTGTTTGTTCCGGCTTATCTCCTGAGTTATCGCTTCATTAGCGTTAACCTTCCCGTGCTGATTCCAGCTCAATCGGTGCTGACCTCGAGTGCCGTCCAATCAACCTCTTCTTCTGCGTCTTTTGCTGTAAAAAAAATGATCAGAAACGTCATCATTGTGTTCCAAGAATAGCATAGACATTTTTTGGTCTGCATTGCCGGAATCATACGATACATGGTGTTGAATGCTAGGTTCTTATTTGCGTAAATGATGGTATTTTGTTGTTTATCTGTGTTTTTGTCAAGTGCTCGCGAACTAGCGTCGTTCCCGTACAATAAAAGGGTGACATTCACAGTCTGCATAGTTTATCTTTCAATAGCACCCCTGTAGAGTTCATTTTGCGAATTGAAAATTAAGCCATTTCAGCCGACAATTAAAGCATTAGAAACTTTATATTATAATTTGAGTTAGGTTGAGCCTTTAGTTGGTATTTATATTAGAGATAACAGCTTTGGATCTGTGGAATTTTCGTTCATTGCTTGAAACTTTGAAGCGTGAGTCAGATCAGAAGAACTCTATATTTGCACGATAAATACAGATACTCGCTCACATTTTGTAGTCACATTTTTCATGACGCTAAGCACTGCTTATGAAGTGTGTGGTTTTCAGTAGCGGGTTTCAAATTTGAAGGCCACTCAATACATTAGCTCGTTAGAAAACTCTTCCTTCAAACTCTCACTGGCCCAGGAATGTCAGGGAGGGGCCACGGGCAGAAACACTGTAGCGCCTATGCCACTAATGTCGAGTTTTCTTTTTTTTAACACTTGTTTAGGTACTTTTTCTGTCAAGGCCGAAGTGGGCCTTGGGTGTTTTTTTTCAAATTCAGGTGGTCGAAAGATTTTAGCTCTGACTCTTGGCTTAAGAAATGATTTCAGGAGATACGCGAAGTTGTGAAACTGATTAATATGGTACCAATGTGTTTCATTTACGTCTTTTCAAAATATTTGACAAACTTATGTAAATGCTTTGTTTGAAAATTATGAAAAAAATAATTTGGCTTATAATTTGTTCATATCTTGCGATTGCCTAAGGAATAATTACATAAGATGTTGAGACGGAAGGAATGTCGTTTGAAGGTACAGTGCTTGGATAACTATGTACATTATACTCCAACATGAATGTTGAGACGGAAGGAATGTCGTTTGAAGGTACAGTGTTTGGAGAACTATGTACATTATACTCCAACATGGATGACTCTCTCTATAGTTTATGTCATTGAAGTGGAAATCGAAGAGCATTTCTATGTTTTTCGTACTAGAAACATGTGAAATTATTACCTTCCATCTTTCGCGTCTGAGTGGAGCACCTTTGCATCTTACTGCTTCCTTATCGTGACTACTTATAGTGAAGTATCACAAGTCAAATCTTTACACAAGAAATGTACCCTGATATTGGGATTACGAATTATGTCTGCTTAGTGTAGGTTATCTCGAACTCATGAAATTTAACCGAACTCATTTTAGATTTCGCATTGTACCTTATGTGACGTATTTACTCTTATGTTTTCATGAGTTTTATGTAACAATTCAAACACCTCCGCTGAAAACATACTTTTCACTCGCGACTCTGCTTTTTTGAACCATAGAATAAGCGAGATATCCGATAGAATAAACGAGATATCCGTATCTTTAACGCGCACAAGCGGGTTGGCTGATTAAATCATGTTCGGCTGGTCTAGAGACCGCTGCATTTCCCGCTTGTTTGCTGCTAACTGCGTCCGCAACGGAGATAATCGGTGACTCGTTCAGAGCTAGGGAGGACCGCCAGCTCGGCCCGTAAGTGGGACGCGCAGGAGACGACGCTCGGTTCTCCCATCTTTGCGCGGCGTCGCAGGCGCCATGACATCCCGTACCGCGCGTACCTAAATTTTTGTGTCTTAACGCCTCAAAAATAACTTTCTTGACGCTTACCTTTAATGTTGCCACCTTGTAAGTCTTTCTCACTGTCATATCTTAAGTTGGGTAGAAATATTTGTGGGAGAGTGAGATGAAAATTGCTTTTGATGGTTACCAACACAAATGAAATCGGAGGATTCTAATATTTTATTTTGTCCTCCACTTTCTTTCTGGCTTGCTACAATAGATCAATTTCAAATCGTAACTTTCGAGAGCGGATTTTTTCTTTAACATAATACAAAGTACATGAACAAAGTTGGTGACACAATATCACTTTCCAACCATTTTATGCGGTTTGTGCGTTGCGCTGTGCGGGCTCGCAATTAACACTGAGTGAAAACGTAAAGATTTCATCATTCATAGATTATTTATTTATTCAAATTAATTTTAAGAATGGGTAATTTGTATTGGAAGGTGGTTAACTGCTAAATTATTCAGGAGACTATTTGATGATTACATAAATCAATGCAAAAATTCCTAAAGTAAGTTAATTGTTTGTAAGACTTCGCAGTAATTCATTTGGCTAATAAAATTTTGTTACATTGCACTATATGTCTTAAAACACATAATAGGATGCTGCGTTCCCGAAAATGGTATTTAGTTGTAGAGAAGGTAAGAACTCTCGTCCTGAATATTTCTTCAGTCAGTGTTATAAGAGTCTACATTCTCGTATAATTTATTTCTCTTTTATTCGATGCAACCTCTCGTTTAGCAATTGCTAGCCGGCATGAAGTAATCGTGGAACCATTCTTGCGTTCGCTGGTGTCTTGCGTTAATATTATTGGCTGCTGCCGTGGGTTCACTGCTGAACGCTCTATGTCTGGGTGATCCGGAAAACTTCCCACGGATCTCGGTTGTTCCATGTTGCAGCGCGGTCGAACACGAGTCTTGCACATCTTTGTCTCCTCTTGCGTCCTGCTGCGCCTGCGCGTATTGGCTATTAGTCTGCCTTGCATAATGGGACGCTATCTCTGATGTAAGTCTACATTCAAATCCGATGGTGGTGTGTGATGCACATGACAACGAAGATCGAGATTTTCTTACGCTGTTTCACTCGCTTCCTGGTGGATATGTGCCAATATTTGGAGACAGCGTTGAAGTAGCAATTTCATTGATGGTTTGTGAGGCCACACATGTTTGGACGCTCCTGCGTGATCCTCCGCATTTAAATACTAATACCATTCCGTAATTCCAAACGTCAATTGATTGATGTTCAGTGTGTTTACTGAAAAAAAGTACTCTACACCATGTCATTTTCTCTAGTGTCATTAGGACCCTTCTGTACTTAATCCTTTGCATCGTTCGTTTAGAATACGTATTCCAGGAGGTTAGAACTTTCTCCTCGCTGACTTTTTCCGAATAATGTTACTGACTTTGAGATAAAATAAAGTGAACAAACGATATCTTCTCTTACATCAGGAGCGCATGTAATTAAGTATTTTCACGAAGAATATCTCCTCTGGGAGCATAGGATGGGCATTAGGCTTAGGTTCTTAGATTTGTCCATCCTATGTTTTGAGGAGTGGTCCTTCCATGGAGATACTGTTAGGATAGACCTTTATAACTCCTTTCATTCGTCCCCTTCTTCATTCCTAAGATCGTTTTTGTTGCAGGTAAGAAGTCTTAAATTAATATAATGATAATATAGATAATAATACAAAGATTTTTTAGAACACACGTATTCGTCTTTGGCATCCGGACTGTTTGCAGTGAAATGTTCTCTTATGTTCGCCCTAGTGCAAAGAGGAAAATTGAGGTCTTTGAGCTAAAAGTCAAGTAGACTTTTCTTCGGTTCAAATAGAAAAGGTTTTTGTTGTGTTTGGGACCATCAATTTTCAGTCAATGAATGCTGTCATTTTTCATCCCGATTATGTTTTTCTTCAACTTGTATGCTGTTTCGTAAACTTCTTTCAATCATGTTGTTTCTATGGTCAGTATCAAACACGCTTTGTGCATAGCATCACCGTTCCCTTGATTCCATAATAAATTCCTTGCTCCTTACTCTCGCAGGAACAACATTGTAGTGGTTAAGGAGACTTAAGGTAACTTTGTATCTAAAATATTCTATGTTCGCTTTATCTTAGTTTCCAATGATTAATCCAAGAGTTCTTTTTATTCTATTCTGCTAACGTTTTAGCTTTTTTCAAGTGGTTTACTCTGAATTTCCCAATTTTTGCCTTGGTTTCCACGTTTGTTTTAGTGTTTGCTAGCTTTTCGGTTCCAATCTCAAACGAGGATGGTGAAGCTCAGTTGTGCTGCAATGCGCGGCGATCAACTCGCCCTATATTTGATGTAGCGGACATGTAGGAAGTGAGTAACCGCACGCGTGGTGCGCTGCGAGCAGACGGCGGCGCAGCATGACCTGTTGGAGCGACACACATACTGCGCTGGCCTCCTGAATGCCGGTCAACGCGAGGGTCCTGCCGTGTCAGTTATCGGCTCGTGAGTCACGGTGTGCGGAGCAGCGACTGAGATACTTGTCTTTCTCTATCTTTTAATTGATGGGTTAGCGCTGGCTATTGCCTAGCACAAACACGGTGTTGGTTGTTCGGTGTTTTCACTGAAGAGCGTTCGTGTGATTAGTAACACGAGTCGTTGGTCATGCCAGCTGTAATGGGCCAATCTACATGTCATCTGTTCTTCATCACCCGTCACTTGGTACGTGATCTAGCGTTGCTGAGTTCTGCTTTGACCATTTTTACTAGAGGAGAATCAAACACGCGGCAGTTGAGCGTTCGTGACGCCTTGTTAATTTTTGCAGCGTCAGATATTTTGATTCAGCACTTTTACTCTCGATTGATTTATGTCATTTGAAAGTACTCACACTCGATATTTTACGTTTTTTCCTTCTGTCGATTTATAATTCTTATCTCATGGTGCAAATACTCGGCCTTGTGCATCAGTATTCAGTCGAACCCCTACGTTGTAATTCTTTCTTTCAGGCGTGGTTTGTACGCTCGAGATCTGGACAAATAGGCTGAATACAGAAGAGGATAATATAACTTTTTTGTTAGTAACAGATAGAGGTGAATTAAGATATAGTGTTCTAGTATGGTAAATGCAAGAATATTTATTGCAAAACAACTCAGTCGCTCAAAAATTTCATCAATCATTCCAATTTCCATGCATGTTGTGATTCTTCTGTGATTAATCAACCTTATATTTAACTCTGCTTCCTCTTATCAGCCTTTTTTTGACTCTGGCGTCTCTCTCATTATTTTTCATCCATCAGTTATACTGTACGCCAATTTTATCGCCAGAGCGGCAATTTGAGCTGTCTTGTCATTGTCCAACTGAGTTTCTTTGGTTCTATCTACTTTGTTCAGCATAGTCTAACATATTCCACACTACTATGTCCATGACACTCAGGCTAGGCGTATTACAGATAACCTTCATCTACCAATGCTAGTAAGACATACCAGTCGTCATTCGTCTCCCCTCGATGCTCATTGGAGAAAATATCTCTCAATGTTGCTTTAGCAAATGTTGACAAAGAGATGTACATACGACCACGTCCTGGCAGCACCTTGTCCTACACTACAGCTTGCGTCTGCTGGTGAGAGACGTCGGGAAATTTGCCATCAGGCTGGGACCAATATGATTGACGGATTTCCACCTCCGATCTGGCGCTTTCGGGATTGGTGTCAAACAATGTCTGACTTTAATAAGAATTTGTAAACTGATCGTTTTGGTATTAAGTGCGACAATTGTTCTCATAGAGCTAATGGTTCATGTCTTACCAGCATGTTTATTTTGATTTCGAGATGGTTTGTTAGGCATTCCATTTTACTTCCAAAGTGTCCTTCAAAAGGAGTGTGCATGTGCATTCTTCTCCACTTACTGTGCAAATGTATCATCATGAAATATTTTGTCGCATCCAGGCGAACAGATGACACTGTAAAGTCTCCACATTATTTCAATTCCGCAAAATTATTTTGTTTTTAAATCTTATTCTTATTGGCATTTCATTGATCATTTTGCTCTAAAAGTAAAACATCTCACATGTTGTCAAATACATTATTTTTATTTTAAATTTTGTTAATCACATTTCTTAAGTAGGTTACGCGGCTACGATGAATCCACTGTAACTAAAACCACGTAATTTTCACCTAAAACCACGTCATTCACCTCGAACAGTCAATTTGACTCCGCAGTTATCGCTGCTGACGGCTTTACAAAGCACTTGTGGTTTGTCAACCTTTCCAATTCACGCTGTGAGCATTTCTTGGAAACTTTTGGTGAAAAATGTAGCTGCGAAAAATTTCTTTTAAAGTCTTGTCTTGATCGAATTTCTCAAGAGGTGTGGCTTGTGAACGCTTCTTCTGTTAGAAAATATTTTGAGGTTCGAAGAATTGAAATTTTTGATCGTCTAAATTTCACTCACTCAGTCAAACATTTATCAACACTATTACTAGTTCATATTTTTGAAGTACATTACTTGTTTTGTTGAAATTCTTTCTCTCTATAAATCATTATAAGTATATATCATGTTTCTGTGATTATATATTTTTTTACTTCAACTCACCTGTGCTGCTCATAAATTTTCATAATCAGATAACGTTCGTCAAATTCTGAGTTTTTTTGATGAATTGTGATTCTTCAGTTTATAATGCAATACAATAATTAAACGACGGCGAAGATTGATTTTGATGGCGGGCGTGAGTTTGTTTGGAGGATCACGTTTCGTTGGATGTATGAAGCTCCTTTAGGCACTTGCCTTTCACTGCTCTTGCGTTAGATGACGGTGTCGCCGGCCTGACGACGTCGTGCCTGCCGCTGAAATGATCACCAAGTGACGTGAGCGATCTTTCAGGCACCTCACAACTCACGCTCTCCGTGTGCAATGCTGCCGTCTTTGATCTTTGAGCTGGAAATAGTTTGTGGTCGAAGAAATAAGGAAATTGCACGATTTGTTACAATTTCAGGTGGTTTGTTCAGATGTTACATAATGATGAAAATCGTTGTTGAGTTTTTATACTGTTATGAATAAATTAATTGGCACTGGAAAGAACGACGCTACAGTTTCTTACTCCATTCACATCTAAAAAAAAAGTTGAGCATTGAATTCTCTTGCAGTGAGCGATTGTATTACGATGAGCAACGGAACGTTACAACTACTCCTAGTCACATGAATGAATAAAAAGGCCCGTTGAAATAAGAGCGTTAAAGCCAGAGAGTCGATCTCTAGTGCCAGCTTGTTCCACTAATCACCGGCTCAGCTCATCTGAGGAGATGCTCTGGCTGGTCACGTATAGGCTAAGCTTTCTAATTTCGCCCATTAACTGAAGCGATCTCGCGCTGGTGACCACGAGATTCTCAAAGAATTTTTAACCACTATTTGAAGAGTTAAATATTTGTGATTTTTGCGTTTTCTTGCCAGTTTTTTAACCATAGGATGTTTTTCACGTGGTAAACAATGGGTCTTTCCATGCTGAAGAGATTTCATGTTTCGAAATTGTTTCGAAGTGGTTCAGTATCGTGGCTAACTCAATATAATTTTTTTCAAACGTATGCGGTACATTATTCAATTTAAAATTGTTAAATGAACGACTTATCATTTGACTTGAATTCATATGTTATGATGAATTTAAAATGAAAAAGATGTGGCTTGTGTATTTCGCCCTCTCCTGACATGTCAGAAATATTACATCAAATTTTTTTTGTTTCTATTCTTGCATCGTTGCTACTACTGCTTGAGGACGTGTTATTTTATGTTTTAGCTTAACTGACGCATCGAATTTTAGAAGTTTTTCAGAGTATTTTACGAGTTCTTTCATTTATGTTTTCATCTTCGTATTACAATGTATTTCGGTATAATTTTATGAGGGGTTTAATATTTTTATCTCTAATTACTTTTACAAAAGTTCTTTAAAGCACAAAAGTCATTTTCATTGTTACGCCAGTGTTCTCATTTTAGCAGGAATACAAATATTTTTAGCGCACCAATTGAAGTAATGACATCGCGGGATTTGTAAGGCCATGAAAATATTTCTCATCTTACCGGTCGCCTACTTTCAAGTGGTCCATACTTGACCTTCGTGTACACGAGATTTTCCTTCCAACAATTGAAGAATGAATCTGACAACGACGTCCTCGTTCATCTTGGGTTACCAGCTTTATGCATTCGCAGTCGATCTGTCATTCGAGCTCTCAGTGAGTGACGACTCTGACGAGGCCTGTTATGCTGGTAATGGACGAGATGTTGTCGCTCACAGCGTCGTGTTAGCTATGGCCCTGTCGTGTCATTAGCTGCATGCCTACCACGTTTTACCTGCATTGTAAATCATTAAAAAGTAGTAGTTTCTGTGAGACTTCTAATTTTCAAACAACACTTCAGGGCTTTCAAATAATTTTCTGCCATGAAAGTGTTCATAAGACATGGGCGCTCTATTCTCTCTAAGAAGAATATAAAAAAATTGCAAATTGCAGTCATTATTGTGACTCTATATGTAATGCTTTGTAAAAATAGTATTATGAATACAAATAGTAAGAATGCCTCCTGAACACTTACTCAAGAGCAATGACGAGACGTTTATGTTATCTCTTGTAATTTTTACGTTGGACTACGCACTGTCTTCACAGAAAATTTACTCCTTGAAAACTGATATTTTGTACAAGATCTGGAATTATTTGTGATTTAGTTCCAAAATAAAGTGAAGTTTTTTATTAAAGGCTATTCATTACTCTGTAGACTTCCACGGGTTGTAATACAACACTTTGGTGTTGTTGCTGCTATATTACTTTAATGTCATTTGTTTTCGCAAGCCAGTTTTTTCGGCTTATAATTGAGCGAGGTACTGGATTGAATTAGCTGGGAGTAAAATGTTATTGATTTAGTCGAAGCGTTTTATTTGGATTTTGCGTGTTAAATGTAAAATGTTCAGTTTCGTGATTAAGAATCAAGTACATTTGTTCATGTAAATTAAAATATGTAGCCCTGTGAGTATATTCTTTGTAAAAAATTCATCTGAATTCTAATTTCTTAGAGATTAGCGTATAACAGCATTCAATAACAGCATTCGATAATAATTTTCGATACCCTATTAGAGACCGGCCCAGAACTATAGGTGACACAGATGTAATGCACGCTTATCCTATACAGTTTTCTTGCATCGCGGCTGCGCGTGCCATGCAGTAATTTCGTCAGGTTACTCCTCTGAGCCCTATACCTATCTTCACTAGCTTACAAATCGTGCATTCTGCTAATATGCGCTGCAGTAGAGAAAGTTTGGATTTTACGGCACTGAATTATGAGGCCGCAATCGATTTTCGTTGCATTAGGATACTACCATTGGGATCCATGGAAATTAACGTCCCAGGAAAAGATGTGAGGTTCCAAGCTGAAGGTAAGGTTGGCATTTTTTTGCCTAAATTGAAGTTTTTGTTTTGCTACGATTTGTCTTTTTTTTAGTTCAGTGCTGTTTTTTGAGCATCTATAATTTTCTTTATCAACTTACAGCTTGTTAGCTTATAGCTAGTTAAACTTTATTAAATTTTGGTGTTTCTATGATCAAATGGTGTGGACAAACCTTGAGGATATAGACCCCGTTCTATTAATTCCATACTGAATGAATACATCTTTCAAATCATGAATGCATTCCATACATCTTTTAAAATACCTATTTTTTAGTTACTGCTCAAAATCAACCGTTAATTGCCATACTGCGCCTAACTGCAGAAAATCACTGGCTACACTGAGCCATTTTTTAATTGGGAAAGCATATAAACTTCTTTATTATGTTGGTAATATAAAATAGCATTACTCACGGTTTGCTTGAATATGTCAGTGTGGAATAAGCGTATCTTTGACATAGCCTGCATTATCTCTTGGATTTTAATGATAATTTTTACGAATCAAACAAATTAAGCTATCCTGATAAAGCCCGTGATTAGCAATAAAACCCGTATCACAGACATGCTCATCAAATTCCCCCATTGATGTGAGTCAAAATTCTAAAAAGTTACGCTCAAAAATACAAATGCTTGTTGAAATACCGCATGGGTGTGATTATTATGAAGACAATCTACAGTAGTGAATGAAATAGGCCGCCGAGTTCTTCCTTTCTATTTCCGTCTGCATTTTGACTGAAGACTCATCTCGTGAGACTATCTTGGATATAGGATACGAGAGAGCTAAGTCAGCTTTCTCCAGGCCAACCAGCTGTTCCAAGAGCTGCCCTTTCGTCGTAAATCTACAGAACCGCTCTTTGTAAACGACTGGCTTTTAACCTACGGCGTGACCTGCGATGTGCTTGCCTTATTTGGTGCATTAAACGTTGTCTGCCTTCCGGAATGTCGTTTGAGCTCTGTGAAGCTTCTGCGCTAGCTGCTCTTGAGTTATGGGATGTGCTACCATTGTATTTTTGAGCCGACTTCATTTTAGGCCGAAAGGCGTTCTTGCCGAGTAATAATTCTGCAACAATTTCACAAAAAAATAGAGGCTTTACTTTGGAAACTTCTTCTGTAATCCAACAAACTTATTTTTAAACTTTTCCTTCCCTACTTTTCAAGCTATTATGAACGAAACCGAGCATTCTTCGTTGTATCGTTTAGCAATTGTGGTGCTGTTGTTTTATTACCACTTCCGTTTATGAAACGGGAATGAAGTTCGTCAGAGCGCGTCGCATGCAAGGGAATTACAATGATTATAATTAATTCTATCACGGTGTGAATTGCTCATTTTCATTCGACTGATGTTTTGGTGTTTCTGTGAAGCTGTAACTCATACGGCCATTAACTAAGAAACAGTGGATAACGGAGTCAGCAAATTTCTTCTCAATTTCAATGCCATCCAAAGAATAATCCTCGAGTGTTAGTACGCGCCTTTTTTTAAGCTCTCCAGCCTTCACTATTGCCGTATTTTCTTTCGCTGAGTGCATAGCTTGTTCACGGAAAATGTATCATTTAATATTTAAATCCTCACGTAATAATACCCTTGGTGTGTCTATATATATTTTTATACATATGTTTGATGTTCGCTTCTTCCGTCTCTCTGTCACGCTCATAATGATGCTTAATGACCGTATCTGTAAAACGAGTTTCACCAATGCACAAATACAAGAATATTTTTATCGCAGGTCCTATTAAGATTGATATATTTTTTGCCATCCACATCTGGAAAATTTATCGGAAAATATTGAATCCCATCATTTTTGAAGGCCCATGTACACTATACTGTAGTTTAATATCATATATCTTATGGTACTGCGAAAAGGTTTAACTCCGATAAACACTATATCGGAATTGATACATTTTTCCCGGATATCCTGTACAAATGTGTTTTTTAAGAGGTCGTCTCACCTGCTGAAGGTCGCCATGAGAAATCCTGGTTGAGTGCATTGGAAAACTGGCAGAGACTGCGGGCGTGCGTACTGCTGCCACACTGCATCTCAAACGTTGAGAAATCATCCATATCTGTTGCTCGATTGTTTTATCATTCGCAATCACGGACTATGCTCTCATGCACGCCTTAGCATTGGTGTAGTGTGCAATTAGACCATCATAATGATGGGCTTTGTTTGTTGCAATTGATATTTGGTTTGAAGGACGGTTGGCTTACTGGTTTTTGCAATCTGCAGTCGCGCTCGCACTCGTTGACCTTTGTAGTTAATTACTCTCATGTGCTGTTACTGTGCTGAGTATGTTAGTTGACGTAGATCAATTGATTTTTTTTTTCAGGTTGAATTTCTGATTTCGGTATTCTGTATAAGTGGAAGACGATGTTGACCTAACATTATTTAAGAGGGAAATATTTTGTGAGAATTCGTTATTAACATTGCAAAGTTGATGACGATACGCTGTACTGATGAGAAACTAGTGAAGTGTTTCTGAGTTTAGCATTGTGTGGCGCGACGTCAATGCACGAGCGAGGAGATCTCATTGAGATGGAGCGTCGTCTCAAGCTCAAGTCCATGAAGCGGATTGCTGGAGGCCAACGTTGCCGGGAGGTTGCTGGAGATGGTGAGAAGCCTGTTCTCTTGTCTCATCGACCCAGCTTCAACAGTGACACAAAGCCTGAATATCTGAGAAAATTCACTAGCTTTGAAGAAAAGATTACCAGCAGTGCGAGTGATTCAAATCAGAAGCGTAATGTAAGAAAATGCCCAACGACACAAAGAAACTCTCGTTCTGTGATCGTGTCCAACGAGCATTCAGAAAGCGACGTCAGAAAATCTGGTCACGTTGACGATGTTTACGTTAATGGCAAACACAGAAATGCAAGTTCTATGAGATCCGCTGAAGTCTGTAGTGGTACTGAGTGTTGCAATGATTCTGTCATTCGTGTTGATACTTGTTTGAAGCAAGTCAGTAAAAGTGTCCAATGTTACGAAAGTGATAGCGATACAGAAAGTGAAATGACGGATTCGAACGATAGCGACGGAGTCACTCTTCATATTATTAACTATCAAGATCCCATCCTTAATAGCAGAAATGCAAATCCCAAGGCAGTGAATTATTCTTTGCGCGCAGCAAAGAATGTTGTAAAATCCGCGTCTCCAATGAGTGGTAATTCTGCTAGAATTATTATCGGCAGTCCTCAGGTCTCTCCAGTCGTTCCTTCCAAATCCCCTCTTAAGAAATCAAAGTCCCTCAATCTGGAAACGAACGGCTTGAAACTTAGTACGAATTGCAGGAATAATACCATAAGCAAAGAAACTCGATCTAGTTGCAACGATTTGAAACCTGGGAGAACCGTAAACACCATCGTCGGAAGTCCGTTAAAATTGCCACACGATTGTGATGTGTCGGGTGAAATTGTGGAAGATGTTCCCTCGTGCATAGATGGTTCCATGTCTTCCTCTGCCTTGCTAGATACGATTGCTGAAAATAGCAATAACTCTAATGAAAATATCTTGACTTCAGATCGGGGCTCCTATAAGAAAGCTCATGATTTCAATCTGAGTTCTTATTCCTCTATTTTGCTGAACAAGTCTAGTAAGTTTGAGAAATTTTCTCCTCCAAATCCTATTCTGCGCATTCAACATTCCAAGTCGGACATCCACATTCCTGTATCAGCTGATTCTCCTTCGGTTCCACCTCGCCGAATCACCCCCAGTGTCGGTGACCAACCCTCGTCCACCAACGTCCGACGTTCCAAGTCCCGGAATGAAGGACAAATATTTGGTATTAGGATTGACAGCTTTAGCGGAGTCAGAAGGCTCGGTCATTTGACCAAGAGAAGCAAGACTTTTTCTGCCCCCAGGGGAAATGCAAATGATACTTGTGAGACAGAAGGAAATACTAAGCGTTCCGCGGCCCATTGCAATGGAAGTTTGGGGGACAACATCACTCTGCAAACCAAAAGTTGTGCTGGGGAAAATGATATTCCTAACATATGCAATGGATCTGAGAAATGCACCACGGAGAGTGATGTACTCATGAGTAGTTCTGGTAAACCGAACGTTCCTCCGAAATCTGTGAGGCGACCAAGTCTATCTGTCCCGCAACAAAATAAAATGAATAAAAATTCCCCCACAAAACATCTCGAAAGAAATTTGCTGCAAAAAAAAAGTTTCAATTCAAACACAATTAATGTCATGGAATTACAAACTAATTTCTACGTTAATAAACGGAACTCTCTTGCTCTACGCGAGAGTGATAGTGAAATAAGTTGCGCACCTAACTCTAGCAGTGATGCATCGGAGAGTGATTCTTCTTCTTTGCTTAGAAACAAACTCAATCACCCTAGAACGAATGGTGACACTTCCGATCTCGATGAAGTTTCTGGCAAGCGGCACGGAAATTCCGTTTCAGCAACCCCACGTCAACGCATCAACTTCGAAGGTGACTCAGAAGTTGACGGTAGTCGTTTGACCATTGCAAGCGGAAAAAAATCTTCGACGAACGCTGATCCTTCAAGCCTAGGATCAGAGGCAAGCGCTTCGGGAACTGTAGGTGGAGCTTTCAAAAGATGTGTTCAGCTGTTGAGGAGTAGGTCTGCCGTGTCTCAGAGGGACAGACCGAACTTCTCCCTCGCTCCCAGCAGGAGCGGCCTCATTTCTTCAGGTGGCTCTAAAGTCGCTCCGAACACCGCCAAAGCTGCCATAGGTCCAGGTGAGTGAAAATGTTTTCTATTAGAATTTTATTGAATTAATTCTCCTTTTTTTAATTTCTGAAGCTTATTTAATCAAAATTATACGTTTTGTCTCGAAGTAAACTGCCAATGATGTGATTCACATTTCTTTTACATCTTACCTTGTACGTAAGTTTAGCGCTATTCCAGTATTCCTTACGCGAAGTGATGTGCATTGTTTGTGACTTGATAAATCTAAGAATAATATTCAATCAATAGTTAAGTTTCTTATTACAAATTTTTATCTTTAGCTGTGTCTGTGACAAGGACAAATTAACGGAAACTGATGATACATTGTTTATAAATCCAAGCTTTGAGCATTTGTTCTCGGTTTTATGCGATATTTGGAACACTTCTGTACTTGTTGGACTTGCTTTTGACAGATTCACCAGTGTAAATGAATTGTGTACATAAATATCAACTGAAACATGTGACTGCAAGATCGATTTGAGAGATTTATTCACCACAACTATGTACTTTGTTGCGATTAAGACGCAAAAATAATAATACTCAAAGGTCAACAGTATTGATATTGTGGGCATTTTCAATTTCTCCTTACGAAATGTAAAATAAATGCTCCCAATGTGAGTATAACTTTTCTTATCTTAACACTCGATGCAATTTTTCCTTTTCCCTGTCAAATAAGACCTTGATTATTAATTTGTTTTACTTACGGTAAAAATTGTTCAAAACGTTTTGTTTGGGTGCTGCATAGACTAAACATCACACCGTTCCTTTGTATGAGACAAACGTGGATACTAATTATATATAATTCCAATTTGTGTTTGTATGTTCACTAACGACTAAAGTGAGAGTTTAATCGTGGGACGCACTTTATCGTGGTTACTTGAGCTTGTTTATTAGGCCGTTTCCTGAGTCAAATTTCATCATTTCCTGAGGAGCGGCTCGGTTTTTGCTGTGGCTCCTCGAGGGCTGGACCAAGAGTTTAACATATATTTCTTGTTTTGGTGGTATGGTGTAGTGGTTTATCTCGCTCGCTTTTAAGTTCCTCAGCCTGTATACGAACTGACAGCATATTTTCATGCTGAACGATTGAATTTGTAGTCATGGATGAAAATTGAAACGAAGCAAAGACGGGGATTGTTCTTTGTGTCCACATTGAATGGGGTTTATATTCGAAAAAACATCATTAGTATTCAATGAGTATTTTATTGATTTTGATTACCGTATTTGATAAACTATCGTCAGAATTTTTGATCCATTGCTGGGGTCTATTACACTAACCAGTGGCGTGTTGGTCTATTCGCATTGAATTCTGGAGCCTAATTTAACACTGAATAACCTCGAACTGCCTGCAGTCACACCGGGTTACCGTGGGAATAAGCGACGTCGCAGCGATGAGGTAGGGAGCGGTGCGGTGACACCCGGTACCCGGTTTCTGCCCGAAAGTTCTCACAGATTAATTATCAACCTTGCCCTTAAACAGAGAGTTCATGTACAGATTCTGAGATAAACTCGCACTCATCACCGACGCAGCTAATTGTGGCGTACACCCTAAGCGAGATAGCGTTCGTTTTCTGACGAGAGAACTGCGCCACATGAAGACGTTTTCCTTCTCCCATGGCATGTTTATGATTGGATAATGAAAGTAACTCTCAGCTTGTTGTTCTTTCATCGCTTACCTTGAAAAATTTGTCAATAAAAGGATACCGAATTAAAATGACGTACATCGTCCTTGCGCGTTGGTGAATTGTATCAAATCAACTAGGTAATTTTCATTTGTGTATGTTAATTATTATTATTTACCAGTTAGTTAACTTTTTGTAGCCCTATATATATTGATGTAACCTCTTACTGCCTTATTTTTGATTGCCTATTATTACGATTGCCATGAAAAAAATTTTGGAAACCTAGTATACGTACATTGAATGTGATACTGTAGTGTATGATGCACATTTTACTTTGTGATATTGTTTACCAATATTTCCATTCGCATCGTTTACGGAATTTCATTATTTTCGAGGTTCCAATAAAAACTGATAAATGGCTCTCGGTATCATATGTCATTCATGAACATCATGTGTGAAGGTATTGAGTTTGCTATATTTTAGTTAATGGGTATTGATATTAATGTTTCTTTTACTGATTTAATTCTAACCTGATGATTTTTCTTTCTTAAAAACAATCAATTTCATTGAGTTCAATTACTGGTTGTGGTGTAAAAGGCCCAATCCCTATTCAGTTCATGACGAGTGCTTGAGATAAAATATTCTTCTGAGAAAGAAAGATGCAGCTCTAAAAATACGACACTTCACATAGAGACCTTCAAGATCTGTGGGCTTTGGTCATCATCGTTTGCAAGCATTATTTTGTTCGTGGCTGCAGTCCTCACTTCCGTCTCATACAAAGATGAAGTCATCGCCGCAGCTAGTGTCCGCCTGTTCTCTCTGTAGTCGCTGCTTGCGCTGCCGACGTGTGACGTGTTGCGTCAGCCTTAGTGGCGTTGTGATGACGTTTTGTCGCATGTTACGACGTGTGATGACGTTTTGTTGCATGTTACGACGTGTGATGACGTTTTGTATCAGCTTGTAATTGTGTCGTGTGATGACGTGTTGGGTCTGCGTGTGATGGCGGGGTGTGATATACTGTGCCTGCCCATGTGGCGACGTGAGACATGTTGTGTGTGCGCATGATGTGTGGTGAGGGTGTGTGGCGATTCGTTGTGACGGTATTTAGGGACGATCTATGACGCCTGTCTGATGTGACGTGTTTGGCGTGAGGAGGTTATGTGTGGAGTTTGTTGCGTCACGCTTTGTTTGAGTCAATATGTTTTTTTGACTAGGTCATATTTTTCACGATGAAGTATATTCTATAAACAGTGTATTTTAATCAATTTATGTGTAGTGCTCAATATTACTAGTTCCGTGAAATTTGATGTAAACGGCATCCATGAAACCTTGTTTTAATGGATGATTTTACGCTTACAGAAATGTGATTCAAGCAAAGTGATGTTATTCATTCCTTATGTGTTACTAATTGATTCAACATTGCCTAAATTAGGTGGTTCATGAATTTCTCTATGTGTTATGGGTTCCTCCCTCGTTCTGATGAAGGGAACTTCGTTGTCATAATACGCGTGTCATATTAATCACTGGA
>JACJUY010009193.1:0-34242 GCA_014220935.1 Platorchestia sp. MABIK | reverse complement strand
GCGTCTGAAACGAGAGCAAATGGGCGGGGTTTGAACCTCTCTTCACTGCTCACGCGCGCACTCAGTGATCGTGTAAACAGGCCTTTAGACAGCGCATCATAACCAAGGTGATCACGGCATTCGTCAGCGCAGATTTTTGGGCTAGGAGAACCTTGCTCTCTTTTATCCCCAGGAAGCGAATGAGACTTTTGTTATACTCTCACAGTTGGAGAATGAATTGATGTTTAAAATGAAACCAATTTCAAATTTTTAGGTGCAAAAGTTCAGAAATTACAACGAGACGAACATGAGCCTTATAGAGAACATCGGCCGACTATTGAGGGGCCACGACAGCCGAGCTTCCTGCCCCCCACAGAACAGTAAAAAATTTTTTAATTACGTAAAAATGTTGTACTCGTCATGAGCATTAATTTGGTACTAATTTCAAGATTGTACGTCTTATAGTTCAGAAATTACCCTTTTGTCAGGGTAATTCGGGAAGGATCTTAGATGGGTTCTCAAAAATGGCTAACCGGTTATTTTCTGCGTGTTAAAAATAATCAAAACTGGATACATTTTTAAATTGTTTTCCACTTTCACCATTCAATGAGGTAAAGAGCACATTCACGGTGTCCCAGTTTGTGTTTCGTGAACTTTTTGTTCCCTCACATTCTGAGAAGTTTGATGCCCAGTTTACTAGGAACGTCTGTTCGCCACCGACCACTGGTGGAGAGGAAAAACTACTGCTGCAGTGTACGGAAGAAAAAGCCTTTGAATGTCAAACAGGGAAAAACGCAAGTCTTGGTTATGCAAATTTTTCAGCTTTCAAGAGCGCATCTTCACGTCTTAACCTTTTTACCTTTCTCTTGTGAATTGGAGGCAACTTTTTCTAGCGCTGTAGTTATGTCTCTGTTATTATCATTGAAGTCGGCGTGGTGAATCGAAAGTCTGTCTCCGAACTGTACTCAAACTCATAAAAAATGTGTCTACATTTGTTTTATGAGTTAGCGCTCCATGTTGTGTGTATGCAACACCTGGTGTTATGTGCTTACAACACCTGGTGTTATGCTTACAACACCTGGTGTTATACCTGCAACACCTGGTGTTATGCCTGCAACGCATGTTATGCTTACAACAACTGGAGTTATGCCTGCAACACCTGGTGTTAGACTTGCAACACCTGGTATGCTTGCAACGCATGTTATGCTTACAACACCCGGAGTTATGCCTGCAACACCTATTGTTAAATCTCGCGTTAGGCCACCGTCACACGGAAACCAAATGGTAACGTTTCGTCATAATCGTCTACAGTCAACGGCACTACTCGGTCTGTCCTGGGCCACGAGACCATCAGATTTCAGCCTTAGTTTGACTAATCTGGTCCCAAACTATAAGGCTGAAATCTGATTGTTTCGTGGCCCTGGACAGACCGAGTGGTGCCGCTGACTGTCGATGATTATGACAAAACGTTACCAATTGGTCTCCGTGTGACAACGGCCTAAGGCGACAAATGTAAGCACATATCAAGTCCATATTTTTGCTACTGATAAAAAAATACAATTACACACATCATTTAAAAATAAAATTGTATTAAAAAAACAATAGAAGTTCTGATAATTTTTTTAAATGAGCGCAAACATTTGGCGGCTACTGGTCTCATACTCATTAATCGTTAAATTTTCGTTCTTTTGCGCTTGGTTCTTCAGCACCAATGCTAAACTGAGCTGAGCTTATTTTTCCCCACGCTCGTTCGAGGACGTATTTTAACAACCACATCACTGTCGAGTATTAATGATTCCATTCATTGGAGAGGCTGTTATTTCGTAATCGTACGGTCTATTGCCAACTTAATCTTGTTTTTTAAAGCCTTTTGTGGTTTGAATTGAAAGGGCGAGTTAAAATTAGAAGTTATGGATGCAGAAATCCATAAAATAACCGTTTAGAATTGTACATGAGATTCGAAAATAATTATCAGTAGCTGACTAATGTGTTTTAATTTCAGCAATTATACCTGCAGTAGTAGCAGCAAATGATAGACTTAGTATGTGCGATCTAAAATTGGCGGCTGGTGCAAGAAGTCATCTCCAGCTGGAGCACGAATGTATTCACAGCTGGTGGTCAATTACATCCTCAGCTGGTACACGAACGCATTTACAGTTGTTTGCAGACGGCATATACAACAAGTGCACGAATGCATTTACCGCTGGTGCTCGATTGCCTCTACAGCTGGTGCACGAATCTATTTACAGCTGTTGGCAGACGGTATTTACAGCTAGCGTACAAATGCATTCACAGCTCATCCACGAATACATTCACAGCTGCTGCACGAATGTATTAACAGCTAGTTCCAGACGCCATTACAGCTGTTGGACGAGCTGCACTGAGTAGCAGACGACGCTGCGATGACTCAACGCGCCCGGGCGCGTCACTGTCGCGCCGCCTGCTTGTTGAAAGTTGCTTGGCAACCGCACTGCAGCATCGAAAGTTGTGCAGTTGCTGGGTGTGCGGTGACGGCTGCATCGTTTGGAGGTCTACTCATATGTGCCATTCACAAATTTGCTTTCGCTTTTAGTGCGAAATACTGAAAGGATAAATTCGTAACACTGAGGTTCAGAATTCATGTTTAATGCTAAAATGTACAAGTTGTGTGAATAATTTTCGAAGCACTGAATTTGACAATTTTTGTCGTACAATGGGTACAATTTTCCAAGGCTGTAAATATCTAAAAATTGTGCATAATACAATGGGATTGATGTCAATACACAAAAATTGATGTGGACACAATTCCAACAAAGCAACTATGACAAGTTGGTGTAAAAATGCGAATGCTAACGTAAATTCACAGACAGTGAGGAAAAAATTAAAATAAATGTAAAAAAGTATACGAAAACTTCGGTACACAAACTCGAAATTTGTAAAGTAAAACAAATAAACAGTAGCCTGTGAACATTTGGGCAACTGCAGACATTGAAATTCAAAATAATAAAGTAGAAGCATCACGCCATAATAATGAAAAAAAATTATTTATCCCGCAGGATCAACACACCCATTTCTCTCACAGAAATGACACATTCATTTCTCCGACAGGAACAACACGCTCATTTCTCCCACAGAAACACCGCACCCATTTCTCCGACAGGAACAACACGCTCATTTCTCCGACAGAAACACCGAACCCATTTCTCCGACAGGAACAACACGCTCATTTCTCCGACAGAAACACCGCACCCATTTCTCCGACAGGAACAACACGCTCATTTCTCCGACAGAAACACCGCACATATTTCTCCGACAGGAACAACACGCCCATTTCTCCGACAGAAACACCGCACCCATTTCTCCGACAGGAACAACACGCCCATTTCTCTGACAGAAAAACCGCACCCATTTCTCCGACAGGAACAACACGCCCATTTCTCCGACAGGAACAACACTCCCATTTCTCCGACAGGAACAACACGCCCATTTATAAAACAGGAACACCACATCCATTTCCCTACAATAGAGACCTGTCCACCATCTGCCCAGTGAGTCCATCAAACTCTCGACTTCATTCGCTCGGCGCAGCGCCTGCAGCTCGAAACTTGCAGCAAAAAGAAGTCAGCCCTCGTAAGTCCGACGAAATGGATGAAAGTACAGGCAACTTATGGATCGAGCTCACATCGCCCCAGGCTTGCTATTCATGAATCGGTGTACTGGCACTCGTGACGCAAACTTCTGAATGTGGGCTTCCAGAATTCTTTTCAGTGGCGTGATTTTAGGATTACACATTGTTTTTGTGCTAACATATGCATGGACAGTGTGCTCTTAAAAAACAGTTGATTTGTAGTTTTGCTGTTATGAAATAATGGCTGTAACCTCCGTAGATTTTCTCATATTTCGAAAATGTGAAATATTTCGGAAAGAAAACACATTACTTAGGAACATGATAAGAAAGCACCCCAAATTCATGCGTTAACGCTTGTTCGTATTTCCCTATACAGCCAATGCATCAAAAGATTTTTCAGCTCAGGACTTCATAAAGTTTTACTCAGATGTAACTTCAAGACCACATCAAACACTGGACCGCCGAACTAGGCCGTGGCTTGGGCTGCTAAATCAGATCTTTGCTGATGGCCGAATGGAACTACAACTTCTTTAAAATTCGACAAAATTTTTGATGATGAAGCGCTTTATTTGCTACACTCTGCGCTGTACCATAGCAGTGTTAGGCCAAAACCATGTGGTATATACTGCGACGACTCCCAGTTAACTGCTAATTTTGGTTCACGCGTAATTCATTTGAATCGGGGCAAAATACCCCGCACTCAATTCAACTATTTCTTTTAAAATAGAATGGAATAAGAACTATTTTAAAATTATAAATAATGAAAGTATCGGTGTTCAATCTATAGAGCGGCAAATTCACTGTAGTTTTTTTTTTCAATAGATGTAAAGCCCAAATGTACCGAGCCCTTATGCATAAGGCCCAGATACAAAAAACCCAGGTCTATGAGACGTGAATGTATAGAGCCCAGCTATGCAGGATCCAGATGTACAGAGCCCAGTTATATTGGGTCCAGATGTACAGAGGGCAGTTATGCTGGATCTAGATGTACAGAGCCCAGTTATATTGGGTCCAGATGTACAGACTGCAGTTATGCTGGATCCAGATGTACAGAACCCAGTTATATTGGGTCCAGATGTACAGACTGCAGTTATGCTGGATCCAGGGGTACAGAGCCCAGTTATGCAGGATCCAGATGTACAGAGCCCAGTTATATTGGGTCCAGATGTATAGAGTGCAGTTATGCTGGATCCAGATGTACAGAGTAGAGTTATGCTGGATCCAGATGTACAAAGCCCAGTTATGCTGGGTCCAGATGTACAGAGCCCAGTTATGCTGGTCCAGACCCTAACACTGCCCACTAGACCCTCCTAGTTGCATTCTTGCTCTAGAAAGTAAAAGCACGAGCAAAAAATCAGACATGCGCACAAAAACCAGCACCAGCTGGAGGAGCAAGTCTCAACCGGAGAAATTAAAATTCTCTTGGCCGGAACGACCGGCCAGTTGTTGCGTCTGCGGGACTGCTCATACAAAGGCGGACCGAGCAAAACACACGGAAATACGGGAACACACTTGGGGGAATACAGTAAAGTTTGAGTACAGATATTGAGGCTGCGCATCTAAAATTTTCAACATCAATAACCATTGCATGAATGCCATTGGCATCTCCGATGTTTAATGTCTAGTTTTGCTAAATGAGAATTCTATTATGTTTCCCGGGTTATGAAATGTTTGTATGGGAACCAATATATTGATTCATCGATGACGCTGCAATAAAAACTATCAAAAGTGATCTCCAAAGCCCTGATGTAAAAAGATATATTTTGGAATGTACCTAAACTAATGATGATACGGGAAAAATATATTTTATTGATTTTGAAAGTGCTGTAAACATGGATGTGTTTCACATGGAGATCTTTTATTGATGGAAGTCCAAGTAAACGCACAACTAAGAGAGTTTAATGTATTGAGATGAGAATGGAGAGCCACAAGCTCTAAGGAAGCGAGAAATTGAGGCGTAGAAAATTGCAACGACCTCGGGATGAAAATATTGAACTTTGATGAACTCATAAAATTGAGACCTCAAATCGCTTAACATCACAACGATAGAAAGTAAGAAGATGGGGCTCTCACCGAAAGAGCGTGAAGATTAACGAAAACGACCTTTTGTGAATTTTAAAATAGTAGTACCTCTATCTCACAGAAATAAAAATAATAAAGATATAACACGGAAAGGACGATTAGGAAGGATTTACGCAGGGAAATGTGGTTCAGAAAGATGACGAAGAGCTCACATCTCCTCGGTGACATGTTTTGAAAGGGTTGAGTGGCTGTCTATTCCTTTGCAGTTCTGCATCGAGAAAAAAATTACTAAGTAATCCGGCTTGAAGCATGTAAAAGCTTGGTTAGTATTTGCAGTTAGTTTACTCGGAATTATGAACGGTAGTTTACAGTTGCAAAGATCTAAAAACATTAAAATGAGAGCTTAGACGAGAGCTTCAAGAAACATTCTGCCTCTAAAAAACTTTCATTTAAATCCCCAGCTTTCTAGCGAAACTATGCTCATCTTAAGTTATGTAAAATTGAAACAAAGGGATTTATGAATAAAACTTGAAAACTGAGAGCATTTTTGTAACATAACACTGAGCAAGAATATGTTTAAGGTATTACACATCAAAAGAATTGGCCAAGTATTTGGAGTTGGGCTGAACAAAGGTGAAAATACCACGATGGTCTCAGTTTATAAATCAAAATGCTATGTAGTTCTCTGAAATCTGGAGTGAAAGTTGATGCTGTTACTTAAAAGTGTGCTGAGCGTATACGATGACTAAATTTTGAAGCGTGAGATCTGATATTAACATTTGGTGGCGAGGCGCGAAGCTATGAGTGCGGGAAGACACCCCCTTGTGCTCCACTACGCGTGTGTGTGCAGATGACGTTTGGTGTCACCACAACACCCCCTTGTGCTCCACTACGCGTGTGTGCAGATGACGTTTGGTGTCACCACAACACCGCCTTGTGCTCCACTACGCGTGTGTGCGGATGACGTTTGGTGTCACCACAACACCCCCTTGTGCTCCACTACGCGTGTGTGCAGAAGACGTTTGGTGTCATCAAAACACCGCCCTGCCCACACCATCACAATGGAATACACAATGTGGCTTCGCATTAAGTGTGCAATACGATGTTGTAATAATGCAAACGAACTATTTATGGTTTCTTTTGATGTCGAGAGCCTGTTTACCAATATCCCGTTGCATGAAGCGATTGACATTTGCCTAAACTATTTGTTTGTTAGTGTTGACTTAGTCACTGGCCTCACGAAACCTCTGTTCTAAACCCTCCTTCAGCCCTTTGTTCTTAATTCATTTTTTATGTTTGGTGACAAACTTTATCAACAACTTGATGGATTGGGTATGGGTCTGCCACTGGGGCCCACTTTAGCTAGTATTTTTATGTGCTATCACGAACAGAGATGGCTTGACTCTTGTCCTCTGGATTTCAAGCCGGTATTTTACAGACGATACATAGGCGATACTTTGTTACAGTTTAAAAGTTCCATGCATTGTAATTTATTTTTGGCGCATCTGAACTCTCAAAACCCCAATATTAAGTTCACTATGGAAACAGAGAAGGAGAATTCTCTCTCATTTTTGGATAGTAAAATTACCCGTGAAGATAGCCGTTTTCAAAGTTCTGCTTTTCGCAAGCAAACATTCACTGACCGAGGAATAAGTTTCCTTAGTTCCTGCCCATTAATATTTAAAAATTAACAGTTTCAAAACATTACTCTCTAGGGCCTACAGTGTCTGCGCTTCATTTCAAATCATTCACAGCGAATTCGAATTTTTGAAATTGTTCTTTAGTCAAAATGGTTTCCCTTCAGGACTGGTAACTTCAGGTGTCAAGAATTTTTAAATCGTTAATTTCATTCCCGCGTTCATTACCTACTGCTTGCAAGAAGCAATTTAATTTTTCATTTCCGTTCTTTGGCAAGCAGTCCGAAAAGCTCAAAAAAGGTCTTTACTTGTTGCTGTCTAAATGCTTTTTACATGTGGACTTGAAAATAGTACTACTTAATGCGTATAAAACAGGGTCTCATTTCAATTACAAGGACAAACTCCCTAAAGGCATGCTCTCCTCCGTCATTTATAGATATTGTTGCTCACGGTGTGCATCAGAATACGTGGGTTCGAACCCCACGAACCCTGGATATTCGTGTGACTGAGCATGCCGGTAGGAGTTTTCGAACTAAACAATTACTCTCTTCCCCTCCCCAATCTGCTGTTCGCTCTCATGCAGAGAGTTGTGACCTTCCTGTACGGCTAGACGATTTTAAAGGAATTTCATCTACGTCTGGAACAATTAACCTTCGCATTTTAGAATCCCTGTTCATTTTAAAAGATATACCTACCTTAAACAATACGAAGTTAGCCTTCCCTCTACATTTAGTGTAGTTTCTGTCTCTCTTTTTTTTAATGTCATAAATTCCACTGATGAATGTATTTTGTCCTTGTTATAACTCTGTGTTTTTGTATTTTTTCAGAAAGTTGAAAATGACCAGCAAATCAGTTTTTGTTTTAAATGTTTTTTAAAGAAATATGATTCCTATTAAAACGATTTTCTTTGCTCTTTTATTCATCATTAGACTTTGCAAAAAGCAAAACTTTTACTTATATCCAAATGTTGTACTTGTTGAAAGATACTTGTTGCAAAACAACAGCGGAAAAATCCTCCAGTGTCTACTTTAGGGTAAGATGTTCTAATTATGGCATTTCCAAATTAATTTTATCATGTTTATCTGGTGAATAGAATTGAACCCTTTATTAATTTTTTTAAACTGTAGCATATACTCGTATGGCTTATTGTTGAATGCAGAATCCATGCACATCTCTAAGCAATTTTTGATTACCTGCAATGGAAACAAATTATTGTAGAGAATTATTCACGTAGGAAATACAGTTCACGAGTGAAATTATACCAGTTAGAATACAGTTTACGGACTCTGTCAATTAAATTTGAGCTCCCACTTCAAAGAAATTAATACTGTTCAATTTAAAGTTTAAGAGAGTAATCGGTGAAATAAGCAGTGAATTAGATTAGATTATGAGTTGGTTTACGCCTCCCCAACTAAAACGAAAGTGCTCCAAAAAAAAAGAAGTATAATGGTAACATTTAGAATGGCGTAAAGGGAACGCGGAATCTATGCTCAAGGTGCATTCCCATTCAAGATCCCCAGAGCAAAGAAACCGTGAGTTGTGAAGGAAGTTCGTAAAACAGAATAAAAGTTGAAACAGAGAGTAATGGGAACTGAAAAACAGCACAGCAGTGAACCCCAAAGAGACGATCCTTACCAAAACAAAAATAACTACTTTAATTTAACAAAAAGAGCGCTTACTTACATTCAGCTTGGGGCCTCACTTTTTTCTGTTAGGAGAGCTAGTTCCCATAGACACAATAGTTGGATCATCCTGAGGGGAATTAGGCAGCATGTAAACATCCTAATGAAAACATATCAACTTGAAGTAGACATTAGAATTATTTTTCCAGATATTTTACAATTGGTAGCCATTTCCATGAAACAGATTGTGCGCACACACCGCGAAGTCACGTTGTGCACTGGTGTGGGCAGGGCGGTGTTGTGGTGACACCAAACGTCATCTGCACACACGCGTAGTGGAGCACAAGGCGGTGTTGTGGTGACACCAAACGTCTTCTGCACACACGCGTAGTGGAGCACAAGACGGTGTTGTGGTGACACCAAACGTCATCTGCACACACGCGTAGTGGAGCACAAGGGGGTGTTGTGGTGACACCAAACGTCATCTGCACACACGCGTAGTGGAGCACAAGGAGGTGTTGTGGTGACACCAAACGTCATCTGCACACACGCGTAGTGGAGCACAAGGGGGTGTCTTCCCGCATTCCAAACCTCGCGACTCGCAACCAAATATTAATATCAGGAATCACGCTTCAGAATTTAACCACCGAATATGGGCAGAACACTTCAGAATAACAGCATCAACTCAAACTCCAGACTGGAGAGAACCACAACCCATTTAAATTGATGAACTGAGACAGTTGCTCAATGATCACCGTAGTTCAGCCCAACTCCGAATACTTGACTAATTCTTTCAACGTGTAATGCGTTAGATATATCTCTATTTATTATTATTTTGCCGCATGCAGAACTGCCATTAGTTGTTAATAGTTATTTACATTCTTTTTCTTTTATTTCAGACCTCTAGTATTGCATCAGTCAAAATAAGTATTAAATTATCGATCGAAAAGTACATATGCATATTTACATGAATTTTTAAAGATGTTGGATATAGCAGCCCAAGTCTTGGCTTCTATCATAAGTTATGAATAAATTCCTAATACATTTTACATAATATAAGAGTTTAATTCATTCATCAAGTTTAACACATTAAAAGATCATAATAATTTATTTGAGGACGATTAAAAGGCTCTCAATAACGTGTTTCCGACAAGTCGGCCACATGCCATAACAAGCTTACGCAAGCTAGGCAGTAATTTCAACAGATCCAATTATTGTCATCGAATTTTTTTATTTAGAACAACAATTTATTGTCTGCCTTCCTTGTTACTTCATATGAGTGAAAGTGCTTCCTTGATTATTGTAGAAGAAAGATGAGAAGCAAACTTGTTTGATTATTTTCTGAGAAGGAACTTATGTTAGTTTAATTACGTGGCGTGATGTTATACTCTCTGCTTTCGCTGAGTCATCTGAAGTCATTCACCCGCACGAAGGAAAAGTTTCGATGGCGAGGTGCAGGTCATGACGTTATTTTCATGCGGGCTCAGTAATAACTGCAGCAAATCAAAGGGAAGGCTCTTCCGAACGACGTGTGCACTTCTCGAAAGGTACGTCGGTTTTACAGGGGTTTCGTTACGCTGAATTTTGAAGACAATTTCAGAGCCAGTCCATTGTTTTTCAGTTCAAAGCCGTGGTCTACTTGGGGCACTCTGGGTTTATCACCCTATGCCTTAAAAGTAAACAAATTGTATTTTTCCGGTACACGCTTTCACAGCTTCATTAGTCAAAATGATCGTTTAATAATACGTAAATTCTTTTTTAATATTTTGTTCATTTATCCATAAGTTTCCCTGGCTTGCACAGACGCACCACGCAAGAAGGTGGAGAAAATTTCACATCGAGTTATGCATGCTGCGTTGATTAATGGTAAGCTGCTCAGTTGACGTTCTGCACAGTGCCTAATTGACTGCACATTTACAGTTTATGCATTGCACTCAGTTAAGGTGGCACTACATTGGCTAATTACGATTAACGGTTAAAATAGGGAAAAACTTGAGGTAATGATTCGTTTCTCTTAACAGTTCTTATGGTATATCAAGAGCACGGGAGATATTGACGTGACAACTTGGAATAAAAAATACAGAAACTTTTACGGCAAACCTTTATTGAGCTAATAAGCTTTTTTAAGAGAACCGAAACGTTTTACAACATTCACAGCTGTGTCACACTCCAGATTGCAGCAACCGTAGCCTACGACGCACACCGCCTATGTGTTGAAACGATCGAATAATTTTTTTCGTGGGAGTTTCCTGATCATTACTGCAGTGAATGTGATATTGCATTGTCTAAAACACATTTAAATCGAAGCTAAATTAGAATCGTTGCGATGATGGTATATAGACACAAAGTTTCCGCTCGAAGAACACGAGCACTCTGCGATATGAAATTACAAAACCAGTTCCATAAAATGTTGAATACATTGATTTCGAGCGACGATGTTTCAAAAATGATAAATTTTTCAGTTTTGTATTCCACCCAGTCTCTTACCTCAAGACCAACCTTGTTAAAATCTCATGAACAAACAAACATGTATGCAAATCCCGCTGAGCATAGAGCCTTGTACGAGGCAAAATTTTAGACGGGGTAGACCGTCGTAAAAGGTAAAATCTTGAAGTAATTTAAACACTTGATTTACCACAATTAATACCTCAAGAGGATTTTACCATTAGGTTCTTACAGTCGAATCACAGATTCACGCAGAATTCGAATCAGCTCAGCAACTTTTAGGACATCCTATCAAAACGCTTATATAAAATATATAATTGTGTTTAACCTAGTACACTTAGACCAGTCGAACACTTGACTAATCAATCAATGGGTTCATACAGAATTCGATGTTTAAGTTAGAAACAATGTTTTAAGTAAGCCAAATGAGAAGAGTACAATGATAACTGCAATCAGACTATACCTAACAGGGTACGAGGAGTATTTGAGGACAGTTTAGGTGTGTTACTGAACTATGCTTCACTTTGAATACTAATGAGACGCTTCGCTATAGATAAAATGGATTTCATGAATAACAGCAAGAATATAGTGGTATTGATGGATTTTGGAGCAACTGACGCTATGAAACTGTTCTATGAAACTGACTTCTGCGTTAGGAACTCGATCCTATTCCAGAAATTCTCACCGAAACTGTTTTGAAAGGAGATGTTAATAATAATAATCTAAATCACTGAGATACTGACACTGTATGATCTTTATTCTTTTCGAGTCTCTCCTGGAAAACAGCTGCATTTAGCGAAGCAATAGTATTATAAGGGAAACGATTAGTGTGCCTTTCATCAGCACTCCAAACGTGGTGGTACTTGGCGTTCTAATCAGAAAAGTTTGGAGGCCATGTGTTGGCTGTAACATAACCATGAGTCAATTTTCCTCTGTGATTGCAGACTCGAGGATTTCAGTCTCTTTTCATTGTGAGGAGCTTGCACCACAGTCCTGATTTTATTGGTCCACTGTTCTGATGGTCCACTCTGACACTTGAAAATGTTCTATTGCACCGCAGTTCTGATTCTATTGGTCCGCAGTTGCCCCCAGTTCAGATGGTCCACTCTGATACTTGAAAATTCATAGCAATGGAACACCATAAATCTTCTCGGGCTCTCGTTGGTAATGTTTCGAACCTGTTTTGTTAGCTCCGGCGTTTTTTAAATGTCTGACAGTTTTGAATCTTTTTTCTTCTTGATGCAGATGAAAAATTATCATTACATGCATCTGACGTCAGATGAACTTTCTGAGCAAATTATCTTAGAGCATTTAGAAAGTTGCACATATCTGTGGTTCGCTTGTATAGAAGTTGTGAATGCATGCCTTCTCATGACTTGAGGTGGGATGTTTTCAATGAAGGGTCATACGTAATATAAAATACTTTACGTTAATTCGTTTAAAGATGCAACCTACTGAAAATAAAACACAATGGAACACCGGTCTTTTCCTGTATATTATAGGGGAATTCTGTAAAATCAAACAGCAAACATTGAAAATAATTATTTAGGACTTCAGACTACATCAAAGAGGCAAAACCTGGACGCTTTATTTCAGATCAACAATGTTGGTAACTTCCGTTTGGCTGCCGCAGCGGGTCATTCAGTGTCAATCACCTATCGGTGGTTTTGCATTTGAAATTGTGAGTCATAAGAATGGGTGTGATATTTTTCATTTATCACCTTTTCTTAATACTACGCCGTTTTTCTCGTACACCATGCATCAACCCCTTTCGGCTGGAGAATCAAGTACCTCAAAACGTACATCGAAATCAGATATAAACGCTCTTGAGTCCTCATGGGCAGATTAAAGAGACGCGGTATCAACGCAACCATTAATGTAAAATGGAAATCTGAGCTAGCCCAGCAGTAGATAGCAATTCTACGCCTCAACTCTCAGTCTAAGGAATTATGTTTATGGGCATTTTTTGCCCAAAATATTTCCATTTTTTCTGGAGTTCTACCTGCGTTGCCCGGCCGACACAGCTTTCTAAGGGTCACCTGCTCCTGGTGAGCTCAGGATTAGTCAGTTTTTTTAGAATTGGAAAACGCCTTTCATTTACTCAGTGAGTCGGATCCTATACTGGAAAAATTCAACATTTTGTCAGAACTGGAAGTTTCGACTGCACTCGTTTCGTTTCATAAAGGCAGACATTCATGAAGAACAAAAAAGTTGTTCTCAATTGCGGCCTAACTGCATATGCACGCAATTTATGTTCATGTAATTCTACTATTGATGTTCTATGAGAAAGTTACGATAAAAATCAATGAAATTTCACCGAAGCTACGCATTCATTGCTTTCAAATTGAGACTACTAAACAAAATTTTCAGGATATTTTTCATTCGAGTATTGAAAGCTTGTATTATTTTAAGCTCTTAGCGTGTCTATAATTTTAAATTTTTAAAAGCTCGTATTCCTATCAACATCAAAATTAATATTAGGGTAGCGATCATTCATACAAATATTAAGTATTGCATTTGATTAGAAAAACTTAGTGAAATAGAACACACGAATTCGACGAGCTCTCGGAACCTGACGCGATTTTGACAACATTTTCGCGAGTACGTTTGGTACGAGCGTAACAATGTCTGATCGAAGAAAATTAGTCTCGAAGGGTTTTACCATTAGTGAAAAACTAAGTAATATATGTAAATGTAATTAACACATTATAAGATTGAATTTCCGAATGTTAGACTTTAAAAGTGAGCAAGTCAAGGACTTTCGGAGTGGCTCTCGCTGAGCCAACCCTATGTGGATATCATTTTCGTCATTATTTTGAAATTATTTATTGAAATTTTTTTATGAACTTTTTGATACAAGCTTTAGTTTTGGCATCTTTCATTTCCTAAAAAACAACAAACACCTCGAAAACAACACGTACATGCGTGTACATACACACATGTAAACATTCCGAATTTTGCATCTACGCGTACGTGCAAACACGTTTACTCTTCTAAGTTTGAATGCCTGAGTTCATTCACACACACACACACATACACGTATGCACTTTTAAGTTGTCACGCATACACATACGTACGCACACTTTACACAAGGAGACAATGGCAATCCCGAACTCTCTTTCATGTTTTTTGAATTGGTGTCCTCATTCCAACGGAGGCCGAAATTCTGGGATAGGAAGCCCTCCGGCCGGCACTCTCCCTCCCATTGGGGGGCACTTTCTTCTGTCCAGGCGGACGCGGACGGAGAAGGTGCGTCAGCATCCGGGACCTTAAAGTGCGTATCCACTTTTTGCGACCTCTCAAGTGCGGGGCGTTTTTTCCCTAGACTTACGCAGCCAGGCCGGCCTCCATCAACTCTCCTTGCTCGAGTTAAGGACATCCTCAAATTTTCGAAAGGGTCAACTTTCGTTGGTTACAAACTTCGCCTTGTTTTTGAGACTTATAACTCGAGCGCGTTCCCGTGCATGTAAGAGCAAGGCTGTGGTTTCGGGGTTTTTTTTGGAAAGTTTTCGTGTTCTTCTTCTTCGCTGTTCTGTGAAGAGGAAGAGATGCCCGGTGAATCGAAAGTGGTTGCTAATGGAGAACTAGTGGAAATGTATCACAAAAACCAGTACGATTCCCAAGCTTCAACTGAGTAATTATGACGAGCTTGTGATACTGAGCAAAGTTTCACTTGAATTGAGCGCTTTGTGTTCATTATCCATTTTTTGCTCACGGCAGACTTTATCAATTACTGTAACCTGGTTTAATTACTCTTTATTATCGTTGCTTTCAAGGTTGTTCTTCGACCAGTTTGTTCTTCGTTTGATGTCCCTCAGCCTGCTTGTTGAAGTAAGTTATTCGGGGGGAGGAAAATTGTTTTAATTAATTCTCAATATTGATTTACCAGCAATCAACTGCAAGTACTCCGAACAAAACTAGTCTATCACATGGATGATTAATTATTTTACACGAAAGGATGTAATTCATTGACCACGAAGTCTCATTATATAATACTTCAGTTTGTTTTACACAAACTGGATATGATAATCTGTCTTTTCAATTACAGTCATTGCATGGTAACATGTACTGCTATGAAAAATAATAATTTCTTAATAATAGAAAGTGGGAGTTTCATACATGGCGGATATCACTAATAAAAAGAGCCTTTTCAGTTCACTCGATTTTGAATATCCTCGTTACAAACTTACCCTCAAGGCGTGCTCGCTGCTATGGTTTACTATAGCTGCCGGGTTGTGAGATGCTCTGCGGTCAAATTTCACTTAGAAAATGCTTCAACTTGAGGATATTTGCCAAAAAAATATTCATACAATAACTAAGTCGACTTAGAAAAATTTTCTTTGCCAGCAGTGCCATTACAGAGAGACAATATGTATGAAAATTTGGCTCTGAAAGAACTGTAGTGGTGTTCACTTAAGAAATAAGTGTTGAGTTACCATAGTTACTCATCGCATAGGTAAAAAGTGTGCGATAGCTTACAGGTACTGAGTTATGGCCGTAACGCGCTGGCCATCGATGCGGAAGACACCGGCCTCAGCAACGTGATGGGTTGAGTTCAGGGGAGCACGGAGTTCATCTCTAATAAGGAACAATTCCCGACTCAACACATGCGTATAAATGAATATTTCGTCATTGCATCCTTTCGTTAGTTTCATTAACGTGAAAACCATACGTGATTTTCTCATGAATGAACTGGAGTGAAATAAGTTTGGTGTGCAATACGGGCAATCAATAATTTTTGATGAGAATTTGTAAACTAAAAGCCGTTCGATATGTACAAACTGCGCAGGTGACTTCCATCCGAAAAATTACAGACGAACCATTAAAGCGATGTAGATGCTCAAGACCACAATAACATTAAATCACCCCTTCAATTAAGCTTTCAGTGTGCTGCTCTCAAATGCCTCGCACGCATAGACAAAATTTTATAAGGTCACTCATGCGCGTAAGCTTTTCCTGGCATTCAAGTGCACAAGGAAAGAAAAAGTTAATGACTTTGCAGAACATTCCTTCACGCATTTGAACGTGTATTGAAATTATACACAACTTCCCATAAAGCTGCGGATGTCTGTTGAGGCATGTTTTCGTACGCCTGCTAGACTGTCTTACGACACAACCAATAGTTGTACAATCCCTCAGCAAGGGGCGTGAATTGTCGTTTGAGAATTATTTTGAAAAGGGATTTTAGAACAAATAAAAATGCATCGTTAGTTGTAAAAATATGCTCCTTTTTGGGCGCATTGTCCTCGGCGCTTGTGGCAGAATTAGTTCCTGGTTAAATTTCCTTGTCAAATAAACGCATTTTCTAATTTTTATTACGCTTAAAAAATGCGAAATTACACAATAATTTTAGAAACTTACTGGGATTCAAAAAAATTCATGGATTTGAAAATTTCTCTGAAATACAACGGAATTTTCGGAACACACAGAAAATTAGTTAGAATACTCTGAAATTTTAGAAACGTTACGTCAACTATTAGACGCGGATGAACTTTTACGAAAACGTAAGACAATTATCCAAGATCTGGCGATGAAATTAGACAGTGAAAATATTGGACCACTCTCTCTGACAAAAATATTCAGCATTTTCACTCAACATTAACCAGTCAATATTTCTATCTTGCTTCAATTGTCCGATTATTTGAACATTGGATTATTGAAGACGTGTAGGTAGTCAGCATGAGTCCCTAAACTCATAGTTGACTGCAGACTGTGGCTATGACGACTCGTCATAGCCGTGTGTGTAGCGGACCTGACTCCGTGCGGGGAGACCCGGGTTCGAGTCTCAGCGCTGTTGGCGATTTTCTCTGTTGGGTATAGGAGAAAAATTCTAAGCACAATACCCCACTCGACCCAGGTGTCTGAAATGGGTACCGGTTTTCGACCGGGGGAAAGCGTCATGGCGTCCTGGTGTTAGTTATAAGGCATTTGAAAAACCAATGTAAAAGGTGATATGTATCATGCTTCAATTGGAAATAAAGCATCCGTAGATGCCGATGTTTGTTTTGTTTTATGCAAGTGGTCAACACCCGTGGCTTGAATCCAAACAATAATTTTGTATTTTTCGAGTAACTTTTCCTCGAGTTATGTTTTTGAATTTGATCATGGATATTAAAATCGGTCTTGAAAAGAACACACCTGATATTGAAGTATATAGGATAAATACTTACTCCACAAACATTTAAAAGTTAAATTACCATGGGCCTAAAAGAAATTTTTAGATTTCAGGCAGCATCCAATGCTGCGGTCACAGAATGCCGACGAGGGGGCTCTTAATTATTGAATTGAGATTATATCCATATGGGGCTGTATATACACACACGTATACACGCACGCGCGCACACACACACACACACTCACATATATAGTTATGAAAATATACTTGTATGCATGTGTGTTTTTACCTCAATCACACCTAAGTGGCCGTATAGCTCTAAGTGGACGAATGTGGAATGTGTCTCTTCTACAACTATCTTGATGGGATTTTTAGAAATTGTGTTAATTACGTTTTTGCAAGCTGATCTAACCTAACTTTGGCAAACCTAACTAAATCTAACCTAGCCAAACATCTACAAACCTAACTATACTTAACCTAACTTACTGTATCTTCACCTAGCCTAATATAACCTAACTTAATCTAACCTCACCTAACCTAACATATACTAATCTAACCTAATCTGAACTGATTAACTAGCACCTCCATAAGAAAGAGCACCGAGCGTTATCATACAAGTGCATATTTACACATTTGCTGTTCTTCTTAAGAAGCGGCTAGTTTTTCGGGTTACAATTTACTCATGAAGATGATATGCAGTAATAACATAACTTTAATGATGACTTCAACTAGAATTGAAATAAAACGGACGCATGCATTTTTCGTGATTGTCATTCACAAGCCCTGAGTAGTCCATGAAACTTCATTTTAGGCTCGGACTTCATTTTAGGCTCCACTCAACAGCTCGGAAGGTTTATTTTCATTTGACACATATTTATACATAGAAAGGCCTTACACTTTCCTTCGCAATTACATTATGGCGTACAAGTTAACAAGATATCATGCAATTTTATTTTCTAGCTTATTAGAAAGGATAAGAACGCAATCAAGCAGGAAAGATGGTTTTTCAATTCTGCTTTTTCCAACCTTACCAAGCCGACCATGCCAACCGGAGAAACGTAGTGATCGTATTAAATACGTATTTTCACAAGATGACGTCAAATGTAACATCACGCGATGTCAGGTGACTGTTTAACACACCGATTTTCTTCAGATGCCCCCTCAGGAGGATACAACTATTTGAGTGCGCAGTGTATGAGTGCCTATATGAGTGCCTATGGGAATTAGCACTCCTAGAGGAAAATTTCAGCCCTAGCTGAAAGTTAGGTATGCTGTCTTTTTGTTGACAAAAAATGTTTTTCTTATGTTAAGGACCATCTTTTTTCGGTTCACTGCTGTCCTGTTTTTCAGCACCTACTACTTTCTTCTTCGACTTTGATCTTGTTTCATAATTTTCATTTTTAAATTGCTGTTTCTTTGCTTTTTCTGCATTGATTCCGCATTCCTTTAACTTCATACTAAATGGTGCCTTCCTCCATTCCCTCTTTGGATCCCCTTTGAAAGGATATGACGAAGAAAATAGTCCTTCATTTTAAGTACCCCGTAATATTGCAAATAAACGGACAGAAATATATATAAATAGATCCATAAACAAACGTCTAATTTTTCGGTATATAGAAGCTCTTTAGCCGATAAAAACCCATATTTTAGCACTCATGTTTTTTAATGAATTTAGTTGAATTGTTACAGACTAACAAAACCTATCTTAGCTTACCCATCCCAAATTTATTCATTTCGTTTTTCAAGAGTGAAATTTTGAAGGTAAATGGCCCCTTGTCAAATAGAAATTGATTTATCAGATATTTATCCTTTTTTGCTCCCTAGCTTCTCACTTTCAATTACAGTGAGCCTACTTTCCATATTTCAAGTCCTGCATGGTTGGAGATTCACCTTATCGTTTTAAGAGTTTCTACTGAGTTATTTGTATCAATGTACAGGGCAATCTATGTTTTATATTAATAATGTTGGAAATTTTTTGGTTCCTTGTAGTAAAATTATCACACACAAAAATTAAACGAAAAAGCAAGAATCATTATGGCTCATGAACAGAATCTTCCCTAATCATTGGCTTGATTAGATACCACATTAGTAAAACTATTCAAATTTTTAAAAACGCTTTATAGCAATAGAATATACGAGCAATCCAACTCGTGCTGTGTATTTCAAGGTTACACATCCGATACCTTATTTATAGCTATGCATTTACATTAATGTGCATACTTGTGCAAACGTTTACATGTGTACATTCATCGCCCTCCAGTTAGAACGTGGTTGCTATTGATGTATATTCTCTGCCATCAAAGAATCCTTCGTGAGGAATTTACACCTCTCTATTATTCCCAACGCAGACGCGATCGCGTGTCATGCGGAGCTGATGCAGACCTACCGCACGGTAAATTGGAAAATGGGTGTCTTTATAGAAAGGTCAGCATTCCTTGCTAACAGTGATGATTTCGGAAGCTAACATAACGTTAAGTTATATTGAAAGTTGTAAAATGTCTTCTCTAGACTTTTGAAGTAACTGCTGCAGTAGCGTCCGAAGAACCAGATTTAGAACGCCTTACTTTGTTCAGTGGTCGAAGGAAATTTTTTTAAATATACGTAAAATCTGAGTTGTTCCACAATATTTGTATCCAATTTAAGTTTAAAAAGTGTCTTGCGTTATACATGATGGGAAATCTCTCAGTGTCTGACATTCTTGAAATTAATACCAGTGTTTTAATTAGGACTTTGAAATAGATTTTTCGAAAAATGATATATATTGAAATTTTGGATGGTTCGCTCTATTTTACTGGCGTCAGAAAGGACGCACAAATAGCGTTTAATAGCTGAAGGGTGTTGTTACAACCTGAAAATTTAAAATTATTCTGGATAAACGAGAAAAAGGGGCATAATTTTGGGTGTGGAAGAATTGGGTAAGTGAGAGAGTAGATTTATGGAGAAGCAGAAAGCTGGTAGGAAGAAAAAGTGTTGGAGAGGGTTGAAATTCTGGTGAAATTTTTTGCAAAGAAAAAAACTGTTCAAAAATCCACGATTAAGCATTGTTTGAGATAAAAAAGTCGTTTCGGCGAAAAGATATTTTCCCTCTTGAAATTTTAAAAAGACGAATGTAAAAGTGTGTTGTCTATTTTTCGTTGTGACGATTAGTTACTCCTTTCAATTTTAAAAATTTTAGAAGTTTTCCATTTTGATTAATGATTTTTTCATAATTCTTTCTCTGAACTCAGCACGGACACTTGCCACAATCACTGCCTAAAATTTTCACCGGGAGCATTTTCCATCTGATTCATTAAAAAATATATTCTGCAATAACGGTCATCATATATGAACAAATTCCAGCGTAAAAATTGTAACCAGCAGTCTGATGGTTTCCTATAATTCTAGCTTTGCTCGAATTCGGTCGTGAGGAATAAAGTTGGCAAAAAACCAACCGATAGTAATTACAAGTCATGTCCGAAATGTATGCAGCGACGACCTCATAGACAATTAACGCGTTCAATACCTCAAATTCAATGTTGTCATTCGTAACGAGACTTGCAGCCCGGAAATCAATTTTTAGCATCGACTGGAGCAAGAAATACGTCACTGCAGGTAGTTCCTCTAGCATTGAATTTGAATCTTTGTGTCCGATCTACCGAGCCAAAATACAACAACGGAGAACGTAGGTCTGTCATTGTCCTAAAGCAAGGGCGTTCTGATTTTCTTAGTATGAATATAACTTGGCACTTATTTTGAAGTTTACAGAAAGGATTGATGACCATTAACTAACGAGAATAAGCTTAGGAATGCGTATAATCTTACCCGTTCTCAAGTCGTGTGATGACCTTTTTGCTGGACAATTCAATGATAATACAATTTACAGTTTCGAAGCCTACGTTTCTACAGAATTCGTTAGAAGAAAACGGATTTTAGTGCCCGAATTTCACTAGCTTCAGATTAATGCTGTTTGCTTTCGTTATGAAAACTGTCAGTTTAAAAATAGCCATTGTCACATTATAAAATGACTTTTGATCCACATTATCCAGAGAAAATTTTAAAGAGACTGAAACATTTTTGGAATTTAATTAAAAAATTTAAATTGTGAAAAAACAGTTGAAAAATTTTAATTGAAATAGTACAAAAATGGTAACTTAAAACCTTTTGGACTTAATACAAAACTTATACTCTTGCATTATTTTGTCAGCTCATTCATCGCACTTCTTCACAAAGACAATTTTTTTTACACTGGTGATATTTCTGGTCACATCCCCTCCCTTGAGCACGCCACTGGGCACCGCCGTGTTCACCACCGCCGTCGTCGCCGTCACCCACGCTATTAGGAGCAAGACTTTCCCTTTCTCTAGCCGCGAGAGTCAGAGGAGGCTCACAAGTTGCTTCTGTCAGTGTTGAGACGTCACACAGGTAACACACCTTCTGACCGTCCTGTGTAGATAGCCGTGTGTTGAGTCTGTGTGAGCTATAATAGAACCCAGGGCTTGTATAGACACGTCCACACAGCGAGAGATGGCGGCAAGGCTGGTTAGTATCGCATGGTGATGTTTCTTCATCTTTTCACTTTACTAGTCTGATTGTGGCGTGTAAATCATTGTGGCATTTTTCGGTGGTATTTTAGTTAAAACTAAGTGTCGATATGTTGTTTGTCGGTTATCCGTGTTCTTCGGGCTGTCAAGCTCCTGACAACGTTCATCTGCCTTGAAATTCAAATGTTGATTCAAACCAAAAATTGGCAAAGCTCGACCATGTAAATCTTGAATTAATTCATCGATTTACAAACGTCAATCAGGACGTTTTACTAATTTCTTTAGAGTATCAAGAAGATGCAAAGTATCGTATACAATTTTGAAATGAGTTCACGAGTGTCAATGGATCGAAAATCCAAGCCGCTTACAGGCTTTAGAAAATTTGCAAAAGTGTAACAATTTACCTAAACATTTTGGTGTTCTAGAGTTTGTTTCAGATTTTCTGGATATTTTGTATCCAGAAATTTTTATCAGAATTTGAGAATATTTTGGTTCCCGGAAAATTACAGCCGAGTATTCAAGTATTTTGCATGGTATCGTGAAATTTATTTACAATATCTGTATATTTTGATACCCTGGAATTTATTTTAAAAATTGAATATTTTGGAAGTAGCTTCATCTGCCAACTTCAAAATCGCATTCATTTTCAATGTGCTAAGCAGTCGTAAGTTCTAAGAAGATATATTTAATACCAACGATTTGAGGAAGACTGCCGCTAAACAGGTTTCTCATTCAGTGAAATCAAAATACAAATATTTTTATCTAAATCAAATTGTATGTATTAACGATAAAATTAAATTACGTTTTAATTGAATCAGTGCGTCTTACAGTAAAAAAATCATAATACTCATATTATGTATCAAATCATATTGTGTGTGCTTGTCTAGACCCCATTTCAACAAATCGGACGATTTTCGTCTTCGATAGAAATTTATCATCGAAATTAAGTCAGAGGCTGCACAAAAACTCCTACATTTTATCATTCAAAGTGCAAGCATAGTTTCTGGAAATCTGGATTCAAAACTGAAAATTCAAATTAAGAAAATATCTTAAGCAAAACACGTCCAAAATATTTTTCATGAGTTAGAAGTACACACACACACGTCCAGGCTGGAATAAATACGAATATTGACTATGCTGATGCCTATGTTCCTGGCATACCGCGTGAATGAGCTTTTATAAATTGGGCTTGTATAGTGGGGATAATATTCATTAGCATTTCAAACAATGTTATCGGTATGAGGTTTAATATACGAAGGCATTTTTAGTAAAACAATCTAATACGAAATCATTTTTTAACAAAAGCTCATTTTCTGAAATCCCGGCATGTTCACTAGTATGTTAGACTTCAGGAAGGAACGAATCTATTTTACTTCACTGAATTACTCTCGCACGAAATTACGGCCCTAATCTATTTTCTTACGTCTTTGAGTGCAAGTGATGCGAAATAGAAAATGCTTAACCTTCAAGAACTACGAAATGAATTTTATTAAGCTCCACTTGAAAAAGTTAATTTGCTGTCAAATTGTGCTATGATCATGTTTTGGTAATAATAACAAATTTATGATAATCACAATTTCATCCTGATCACGATACGATCACAGGCGTTACTGTGATCACAGACCTAATCATATAAGATTGTCTTCAACATTACCCCTAGGGCGAATATTCAGAGCAGTTGCTGTCTTTCGTTGTGAGTAAAAGTTTTAGATAGTTGTGATAGTTATGACGAATAGAAAACATTTTAATTTAAAAAAATAAACATCTTCGGTCTCGTCCATTAAATTACATAACTTCTGGTTAAATATAAACCGTTCCCAGACGAAATCCAATACGTCAATTTCAAGTCATTGAAACTAGTTCACAACTGCCCTCAAACTTAATTCCATCAAGTCAAATCCAGTCATTAAACCTGGTTCACAGCTTCTTGCTAACAATATCCATCAAGATAATTCCAGGTATTAAATCCTGCTCTTAACGTCACGCAATATCTCCGTCTGTCAGAGAGATAAAGATCCGTGGCATCGGTGCGCGTAATTGGAAAGCACGGAACTCTGACGGGGGCAAGTGTTCATGCGGAACACGGCTCAGTTTTGCCTTTCCGTTCCGGTTCTCTTTCGCAGGGCGACTCTGAAACCCTGCACGATTTCAAGACACTTTTTTGGAGCAGAAAAGCTAAGGAATTTACGGCAAGGAAGGTAAAGACTGGAAGGATCATTTTACTCGTAAAACTCGCGGTTGCGCAACAGAACTAACGTGCGAGTTCATGCAACGAATGGGCTTGGAAAACTAGGCAAAACTGTGAACAGTTTCGGATGCAGTGATCCATGAGGAGAGAGTGAACCTCATAGCGATCATTGTTTGTTTTGCTTTGTTGCTGAGCTTCAAATCGACAATAACTACATTAACACGACCAAAGAAAGTAAAGTATAATCGCAAAAAGGGAAAAACTCGAAAATTATTCAAGGGAAAGAACAAAATTTAGATCATTGAACACAGCGATTGTTGTAAATGAATCCCAGATTATTGGCATTTTCTTAAGCTGTCTTTGTAAGGAAACAATTTTCCGTGCGCAAATAGGAAACGTTCACTACATTACAGCCCCGGCACAGTTCACTTCCGCAAATGCTTGCGGCTTAAACAATTTTTGTCAGTTTACTCTTTTTAAAATGCGTCAAATCAGAATCTGAATGGCAGGAAGTTTACAGCTCAAATTATCAGAAAATCTTCACGTGATGTTTACCTCATAACTTACGCCCAGGTTACTTCCGTAACATGCTAGCGATGCGCAATTCCAGTCAGTTTACTTTCCATTAAATGCGTGTGCTTAACCTAGGCACTAAAGGGCGGGGCGACGCGAACAAGAGCACAACCTCATAGAAACTTGGACTTTCTCCCCAAGCCACTGCTGCTCAGCGGTGCATCCTATAGAAAAATAAAAAGTCCGATTCAAAGTAAGTTTTGGAATTCTGTTCTGTACATCATTTGATTTAAGATAGCAGGTACATTGATCGTAAAATCAGAGAACCAACGTTCACGAAGTTCCTTTCATAACAAACGTTTCGGAACGCAAGTGAGCTGTATAAATTAAAAGTTTTCTCACAATATTTAATTGCACTTTCGAGTAAAATGTTACTGTACAAGAAATAATTTGTAGCGATATTCGATAAAATTTATAATTATAGAGTACAACAATTTTTTCAAAATTTCTGTAGTTATGTAAATGTGAAATTATTCATTCAGTTAATGATGGTGCGCAAGAACATATCAAATATGAACTTACCCAAACACGCGCTGCAGCTAAGGTTTACGGCCAAGTGCTAGCATTTATTTCAAAATACCTTCAAATATCATCAAATAAACAACTAATTTTATATGTGCATTCGTGTTACCTAATAGTTCTAAATTTGTTCACTTTCGTCTGATTCAAATTGAAGAGTTTCTAATTGCTGTTGACGTATATATCTGGAGGGTTGGCTTGAAATTTCCTCACATTCATTTCATTTCATTGTATAGTTTGCGTAAAACCAGAACGAAGTTCAATCAAAGAGTACACAACACCAGAACACAGCATCGAGAGGCTAGCGTGTGGGGCCGACGCATTTCTCTCTTTTCTATTTGAAGCAAAAAAGGCAGCCATTGTGGAGTATAGTCAGAGTTACGGACGGGCAGGTTTGGGCAGGGCTTTCTTTTGGCCCAAAAAACTGGACTATTCGCCTGGACATGGAGGCGCATGCGTACGGAGGTGTCCCCTATAGAGAAGGGAGGGGCAGCGACACAGAAATGAAACACGCAGGTTATAATTGGACGAGGCTAAGGATTTTTTTGTATTATAACATACAGGGTTTTGGCGTTCTACCGTTGGCGTTCCATTTTTAAGAACTAAAAAAGAACAAAAGAACACAAAGATATACTGACGGCTTATACTTGATTTTTCAGCATGATGCGCTGAAATTACAGATGGATTTTTAGCGCTGTAATTTTGGTTCTGAATTTAACTCAAACTTAATATACTCGTTCCACCTTTCTTGGGGTGGGTAATTGTGATTTAAACTTCTTTCACTAAGACTGGGAATCGCTCTCATAATGACATACGCTTAACAAGACGCTCTAGTATATCGCTTTTAAAGGGCTGTTGAGAATGCTGTTCCAGCCTCGTTTCTCAAAAAAAAAAAGCAAAGAAATGTCAGTTTCTGTGCCTTTGGCTCTAAGACCCTCACTTTAGAGCTCGAGACCACGAAATGAGACCAATTATAACAGACAGATCCAACACTTTCTTTAAGCTTAGCCTTTTGGGGCTCTACCTGAACATAGCCTGTGGTGTCGAGATCCAATATGCTCCTGGCTAGCTAAATAGTTTTTGTATCTTAATGCACTGTCTGAAATTTGGATGTTATGTATAAAATGTACATACTTACCTAGACGTAACATAACTTAAAGCTATGTGAACAATGAATAAATATTAGGTACCAAAGCAACAATATTTACAAATCACTGTGAATTTAAATTATTTTTTCCCCGAAATGATTTCTAAAGTTTACAATTATTTAAAATTTTCGTATTCCCAAAACAAACATAGTTTATAGCGTTTATGCACTGGTGTAATACGTATGAGACATTTTATTACCTTTTATATCTTGAAAGAACAAAAGAAAATGACATTCTGTAATCATGAGATGAATTCAGAGTGAGATTACACTTTCTCGTCCATGGAAAACAACAGTTGCTGCAAATTAAACTCCACTCTACTCCCTTTGGATGAGTCATTTAGAAAACTGAAATGATTAAAAACTTTTCCAGATTGGAAAAAATGAGCTCTGTAATGATAAACTGGGGTGCGGCACCACCTAACCCAATTTAAAGCAGCACATTAAAATCACAAAAAAAACATCCATCACATCTCTGCTGTAAAAAATTCTCTCCCCTACGGGAGTTCCGGAACCAAGCGTGTAGATCTGAAGAGCACAATTTGTTCTACAGGTACGAGGTTCTCATTTTATTCCAGGTCGTTTTTACTCCCTTTTTCTTACCGTTATGAATATAATACTACTCCAATAAGCCAGTCTCGTTGAAATAAAGTAAAAAGTAGAAGTAAAATAAAACTCGTTAAAATGAAGATCGTTAGTGTTTTACATTTACAACAGAGATGAGATGAATTTGTGATCGCTAACGTACTTTCAGTATAGTGTACTTCCTATATCTTCTAATATTTAAGTTTAAAATTTATCTACAAAGGGAATTTTAATCCACATAACGGTGCAAACTGGTCGACTTAATACAGCTTACATACCGTACAGGAACTGTCAAAATGAGCACTTGTGGGTACTTCTCAAAAGATATTATCTTCAGTTGATGTGGCTCGAAAATTAAATTTTGAGGTGCTTCATGCAATGGATTCTAAATCTAATCATTAACATTTGAAATTAGCCTTAGAAAAGGGGATAAGTGTCTCGTGAGGCAACTCATTCAAAGCTTATTTCTTGTCAGAAATAAATCACTATGAGGCAGACCCACACATTAATCACCGTAATTAGGTAGAGTACATTTCCAAAAATTAACAAAAAATAAAGCAAAAATTTTTTACGATCAAGCTCCCTTGAAGTTTTTGAAAATACGGTTGTTGCACGTGTCAAATTACGGTGTTCATTCGATAATGTGCAGTAGTTTATTGGTACTCATTTTTAAGTTTACATTTGTTCCTGAATAGGTTAAAAATACTTACAATCAACACTTACCTGTTGTTGAAGCACCTCCTATTTGAAAATATTTATTTGTTTCTCATTCTTCCGTTTGTTCCCAGAGTTTTCACTGGAACCAATTTACAGCTTCCACCACAGCAGCTACTCCAACCAGATAACGCTGTTTCACTCCCAGCTCTTGTCTGAGTTTGGTATCAGGAGTTTGTTGTATTCCAACAGCTTTCTATTCACACTCTATCAAAGTTTCCGGCTTTTTATAAGGGAAAAGAAAACGATGACACGATACAAGGGATCAATCTGCGTTGATGTGCATTTAGTTTAAATGAATTTCTCTTTCTATCATTGAAAATGAATTTCAGTGGTTCAAAATGATTGCTATTAAGAGCGAATTTCAATGTGGTTTCTTGCATTAGATTTGCTGTGCTAGAAAAACATATGAGACCAAAAAGGAATTTCTTTGTTCTGTTGTGAAATTGTCAAACCATGAGAAAATCCTCGATTTAGTAGCTCAATTAACTTCTTAGGAATTTCATATGATTTTCATCATTATCAAAATAGAACATTTTCTGAATTTTTCTGCCTATGTTGTAGTCGCGCATTTAAAAAAGTACTATTAACCCTAGTCCTCAAAGTACATAGAGAAAAATCTGTTGCTGTATTGAACGTTCACTAGGATTTCAAGTGAATTCCCTACCGGTAGAAATTCCTGCTGTTGCCATTCATTAAATCGCCCTGTAAGACATATTGACGTAGTGTGGTGAATTTATGAATCTTTACTTGTGTCGGACCTTTAAACAATTTACTTAGTCGTAGAATGGCAAAAGAAGTCGAGTAGCAAACTCAACTTAAAACATGATGTTAACTGTTCGAAAATCCAACCCCAAGGAGAAGAGGCTGCTAGGGGAAGAACAGGATGCATAAAGACTCAGGGTCTCCACTGGTCACTACAGCCGTAAAAAATAAATCCATCACAAACCACCACTTCGGCGCCTTAAGAGCCTTGAACAATTTTAGAAAGTCACGTGAGGCTTTTCATCTCAGAAACTAATATCAAGTTTTTATCAACCTATATCCAAAATTCTTTGTCGGCGGGTGCACCAATGATGTTTGTCAGCCTTTAAAAATAAACAACTTTTAACACTAGTGGAGTATATTCCACATACCGTATTCTGAGTTCAAGTTATCAAATAATTTTGCGTCGTAATTATTCCACATGAATTCCCCCTCCGTTTATTTGCGTCAAGTATTTTCAACAATAAAAAGTATTTTAGGCAAAAAGTTTCATTGTATATTTGATTGAATTAAATGAAAGTGGAACCACAAATTCTTTTCAATCTTCTCCCATTACACAGACCAACGAATAAATTATGTAAATGATGCAATGATATTTCATGCGTAAAAATAGTTGATCATAAAACCGAAAGAAAGAAGCGGTCAGATTCACGTAAATGACAATAATATGACAGGAAGAATCAGCATACCTGTGCGCGCAGCATCCTACACAGACGGGCGTGGGTGTTTCTCGCGCCATATGACGTTCGCTTTCCAACGTAAGAAGAAAACCTGATTGAAAAATTATACGTTCTCGTACACGGATTTACGAACTGAGAAATCGGATTACTGATTTAATTAAACATCGAAAGAAGCTAATTCGAAACAGTTACCATACAGCAGAGGGAAATTCAACTCGATAATCGTGTGATTCAAACATGTGAAGTTAGAATTTCGCTCATTTGGATTTTGATTTGATGTAATTACGGCAATTTAAATACCAAACAATATTTTCATAGAAGATTGAAAAGTAATTGTTGAGTTGACCTCTGCCAGTCTACTCCGAATGCCATGATAGAGACTATTATATTTCTCGTGAGCGGAGCACGTTGTCTCTGACCTAAATTTTAAGACACGGTGTCTAAGATCAAGTCCTCGATTAAGCAAAGCAAAAAATAAGAAAGCAACAACCCGAATTCAAGTACAAATCGCCATATTCTTTCCCTTGAATCACCAACACTAATTGAACGATGTAATCTAGATTAGAGAGTGACATCACAATTTTTTTACGGCACTAAAGTTTTTTAAGTTCTCTTCATCTTGATAACCTCAAAACCAAAGATGTTATCTCACATGTAGAATAAAACATGCTTACTCATGGGTGCAAATTCATTCTAGTTTTTGAGTTTTCTCACACACAGCAAGTAAAATACTTGTGTATTGGTCAAGAGAGGAAAAACATCCAAGTGAAGAGAACGCTGGAAACAAAATATTTATTGCTACTTTCATAAATATTTAGCCTTCTAATAAAATTGTGGCAGACAGATGTAAATCCTTAGCTGTCATGGCTTCAACATTTTTTCATCGAAAAATGCGAATTTCCTTTTGACTTTTTCCGCATTTCTTGAACTTTTTGGTCTATGCACAGACGTGGAATAATCAGGGGGAGCAGATGCATCGAAAATAAAATTGTCCAAAACATGCAATGAGAGGCTTTGTAAAAATATACAGATGTTTATATTGTACTTTGCTTCTTTGTCCTTCGCTCTGGCTGCGCCAAAGCTAGAATAGCTGAAATCTCGTCAACTCGCAGCTGAACCAATGCTGTTACAACTTCTTCCTTATATGAAGCGAAACAAAAGCCGTACTTCATAACTGTATTGTTATACGCACCGATTGGGAAGCAAACCGTATCTGTGATTAGCTTATGTAGGTATTTAAACATGGGAATTTTATTGACGAAAGTCTATGCTTCTTTGACACTAAATACGTAAAGTCCTTCTCGAATTGAAACGAAATAAAAATGTAGGCTAATGGGATACAGCAGACTAGATGTTAGATTGCAATATTCTTATTCTTTAATTGACATTTCATTGACTAGAAATATGACGCTGCGCAAATAATTATACTCATGTCATGTGCCTAAAAACTACCTTGATGAAAGTCCGGAAGATAAATTGAGGTGTACACTTAAATTTGAGCCCAAACTGGCTTATCACGTCAAGGAAGTGATGCAACTCTCATGGGTGCCTCACTCAGGTCAAATACCCGCACAATCGCCTCAGCCTTCAGATATAAACTTACAAAAACAAAAGGCTCTAAATGTACAAGTTTTTTGTTGAAGTGTTGTGTTGTGAGAGGGTTTGAGTTGCTTTCCAGAGTACCTCAGGCGAATTGATGACTCCTAAAATTTTGTACCTTAACGCTTCTTGGCATCGGACACTTTTTGCCATGAAATTTACAATTTCGCCACCAACACCACCCCCACACGGATCTTATTCCTCGTCAAAAATCAAGAAAGACCTAGAAGGTGAGTCTGCATTGATCTTTCATACAGGAAAAGGTTGTACGAACTATTATCATAAAGGAGAAATATCCGTCAAATAATATTGTCATCATGTATTGTCCACAATATCCTATCACCTTATATTTTTTTCATTTGAAATTCAGGAAGGAATTTATGTTTTTAGTGTCAAAGTAACATGGATTTTCTTCAATAAAACTCTCATACATGAATTTCCTGCGCTAGTCACGGCTAAGTTTTATTTTTAAAACATCGAATACAAGTACTAGGAAACTAATTCCAAATAAATTGAGATTGAAGGAATCTTCCTAGTAACCAGACACATTAAGATGTCGGGTCGCATAGCATTGAGAGATGGATACGAGGTCGGGCTCTCATGCCGGCAGAATAATCTATCTGATACGCAGTGAAAGTGAGCAGACTTACTCTTCGTCAAAGTAGCGCTAAATCATTGAACGCAGTAAAACTGAAACCCTTTTCTTCACCAGCGGTGATATACTCATCCGTTGAAAAATATTTAACCCTTTCGCTCCTAATGGGACGGTTTTGAAAGAGCCAGTTTTCATTTTTGTGTTCACACATTATCTGAGGAGAGAATTTTATTTCCTTCAGAAGTATTATCGGAGACAGGATCACTAGTCACTGATAATTATCCACTAATGAAAAATGTTATTTCATTAGTTTTATTAGCCTGAGGAATTAAATTTTATGAAAAATATTATCTGGTGGCACATTTATTTCTGTGCGAGTTTAATTTCAATTATTTTTCAAATATGTGAAATACTGTTGGGGTCGATTTGTCCTAGATTTTTATTCATTATAATACTGTTAGAACATTCCTCTGCTTAAAAATCATTTGATAACCTATGATATTAGGTCAGGTAGTTTATGGAGAGGGTTAAGGGAAAAAGGCCAACATTATTGATAACTTTATAAAGCATTAACGAATCGCAGACCGGCTATTGTTTCTCGAGTCAGACCCAGAATGCCGGCAATGATTCATGAAGTTGTGACCGCATTGCAGAGCTGGGCCGGACCGGCCCAGGCCCCTTATTAACGGGCCAGAAAGTGGTCCGAAGTTCACTTTCACTGCATCCTATACTGGCACGGCCACAGGCTCCTGTCAAGAAAGTGAACGACCTGCGTAAACAAAAAACCTTCCGAGAACTCATCATCTGACGATAAAAAGGCCAAAATGCGCAGAACGATCAAATATTGATTGGGCTCCAAGAAAATTGCGACAGGTTTGGAGGCAGAATCTAAAAATTCTTGGTTTCAACGATTTTCTTGAAAGTTCAATTTCAAGAGTTAGTAGATTTTTGCCTCGAACTAATTCTAAAGGTTCAGGCGAAAAAGTCAAGAAAGATTTCAACTTAAATACGCTTCTTAATCTATATTTTCGAAAGTCCCACTCCACAGGGTTTCGCTGTAAAATGTCCACCTTAGTAACCAACAATATTTAATTTTAAATCTGTCTAAGAGATGTAAATTATGTTCCCACTCAGATCAAGGCTGTGCTCGGCCAGTGACGTTTCTTAGTTGAGGAAATTCCAAGACGGCGCTCCTCAGGAACCTGTTTCTGTACAATGTTTCCTGTGACCCTTTCCTGCCCTTTCAGTATTTCCGTTTCGCACTCCAGTGAAATGTTTATCGAAGATATTTGAGCATTTGGATCTGGAGAAAGGTAAAAGAATCAGACTCCATAAACGCTAACAGATCGTCCAGGGAATGTAAAATCTTTAAAGCCTGAGGAATTTTATTGTTTAGCATGTAAGAGTTGGTAATTCGATGCAATGTTGCCGTCTTTCTCTCCGTACTTTGACCGTTAGATCTTTTACTATCTAACGTTATAGCTGCTTCTCGCGATCGCACTTCGTGATAATGAGAGGGAGTTTTATTTGGGTGAATTATTTGAATGAATGATACTAGCAAGGAAATTTTTTGAGAAGCATTTATTTAAAGACGTGGTAGACAGAACGTTCGGCACATGGAGTGTTTGAATCACTGAAATTTTTCTTGAATTAGAACTTTGAAATTTGACGCTGCAATTATTTCTGAAGTGAGTGAAAACTATTCTACAGAAAATAAAAATGAACGAGAAATTGCCGTGCTGAAACTTTGCGATAAAAACTCGTGCAAAGTGGGTGTATTGTCGCTAAAAAAAATTAATCTAATCCGCATCAATACGGTGCAAAATACCATAATATATTATTGATACCTCGTGAGTAATACTGTTGTGTTCTGCGTACTATCGGTGACACAGGATAATAATTTCAAACTTTACTCTAATATTCTAGAGTCATATTAAACGAAGCCACGTTGAAAACCTAGGAATTGTGAAATGGAAAAGTGTGAAGCAGTCGTGAGAGAACAATACAGAAAAAATAAATAGCCATTTAATGTGGAATCGTTATCAAAGGTTCATATCTATTCATGAAATTTTAGAATCTTCTATTCATGTTTGTTTTATTTCAATGTTCGTGAAATCCACGAAGTTGCCACGAAGTAATTACGTAAAACGCATTTTTAAAACCGTACGAAAGTACACTTTTGCTAGCTGTTTTCAGCTGTTCCATCATTGCAACTAATCGCGACGCCAGGCGATGCCAGTAAACATCCCGACTTTGCTCGCTTGCTTGTGCATCTCAGGCACAAGCTAGGCATCCCTGTAACGCGCCGTAGTTACACCTGGCAGGAAGTTTTCTATTTAGGGAAAGCGCTGTTGGCAAATATAGAAATCAGAAGTCCCATTGTAGGTACGTCTGGCAGCTGTGGCTTATCCAATGATAAAAATCGCGGAGCTAAAAAAACAAGTGAGAAGCGCCACGCTGACATTTCTTTTAAAAATACGCTAATATAACATGACAAAAAATATTGATTTTCTTCGTCGCTGGAGCTCTCTGTCGCCAATTACCATAAAGCCGAAGTTAAGAATAACCATTACCGAAAGATTGGAAAGTATCAAGAGATAACGAAATCCCTCCCAATCAGCAGATCGCACGCATTCATTTTTAAACTGTTTCGAAGTTAGCTAATTACGTTTATAGAATGGGACTCTTTCCTAGGCTTTTCAATTTTTGACGTACATCCTCCCTATACTTACCCCATGGAACAGTTTTGCTGGCTTGCTTGGTTTCCATTCTCCCTCCCACCCTGTAAACTGCCCATTCTCCCTCCAACCCTGCAAACTGCCCATTCTCCCTCCCACCCTGCAAACTGCCCATTCTCCCTCCCACCCTGCAAACTGCCCATTCTCCCTCCCACCCTGCAAACTGCCCATTCTCACTAATACCATGCAAAC
>JACJUY010009192.1:16893-34260 GCA_014220935.1 Platorchestia sp. MABIK | reverse complement strand
TGAATTGAGCCATCTGTGTAAATTTTTCTTCTGTTGGGATGGGACTCCTGCAGGAGACGAAACAAGAATGTCCAATGGCTATGAGACAGGGTGCCTTTTTGTTGGAGTTTAGGGCTGTGCTGGCAGCAGATCTCGGATATGTTATGTTTGTCTTTTGTTGCTATGCATGAGATATTCTTTGTCTCTATGTTAAGTGATTTTAGTGGATGGTAAATACATCCAGAAATAGGAAGTGGGTCAGGACTATTTTCTATAACAAAAAAAGAACAATAATCGTGAATCCGAGTTCTTAAAGAATGTTCTGGAATGCTTAGTAGTCTTATGGCATATTGGCACAGTTGGCTTTTTTGAGAGTACTTGAGAGGCCTTAGGTTTGCCTTTACTTCAAGATTGTTGACTGTGGTACATCTCAGAGCTTCCAGCATCAACCTGGCAGCTGCACACTGTATCTTATCGAGCAGCTTGAGATGAGTTGCACAAGCTGTGCCTAATAAGAAGCTGGCATACTCTAGCTTAGGCAAAATAAGCGAGGTATATATTTTCTTTAGAATTGTGCACATTGCAGACCATTTAGTGTTTGAAAGCATACACAGAAGTCTGATATCTTTTTAACATTTTTTTTGCAGCTTTTTTCACGTGTGGGCCTCACCTCAGTTGCACATCCAGTGAGACTCCCAGGAATTTAGGTTTCTTTACTTGTTCAATGTTTGAGCTCATATATCTTGAAGGGTAAGGGGTTTCATCCGTTTTTTGGTAAAAATCATGAAATTTATTTTTTCTGCTGATATTTGGAATCCCCAGCATTGTGACTAGCCAAAAATAATATCTAATGCATCCTGCATAATATTAAATGCCTGGTGTATATCAGTGTATTCAACCCAAAGTGCCCCATCATCAGCATATAAGGATGTTTGTAGTTGTGGGTTCAGATCTTGAAAGATGTCATTAATAATAATATTGAACAGGGGAGGGCTGATCACTGATCCCTGAGGTACTCCTGCATCTAACTTGCATGGCTTGGATAATGTAAAGTTGACTCAAACTTTCATGTTACGATTGCTGATAAACGACTTTACTATTTAAGGGAAGATTTTCTTCAAGTCCCAGTAATTCAAGTTTTCTACTAGCCTGCGATGCCATACAGAATCAAATGCTTGCTTAATATCTATAAAAATGACAATGCAAAAATCTCGAGTGATGAGCAATTTTCGCACGGAGTTTTCTAGTCGGGAGAGTGCGTCCAATGTTGAATGTCCTGCTTTGAAACCACTTTGTGTTTCACTGATGAGTTTTTTGTTTTCTAGGTATGCAAGAAGTCTCCAGTTGAAAAAGTTTTCAAAGACTTTACATAATACATTTGTGAGAGCCACAGGTTTATTTGACTTTGGTTCAGTTGGAGTATTTCCAGGTTTTAGTATAGGGCATATGATAGCTTCTTTCCATTGGTTTGGTACCGTGGATGTCCAAATTTTATTATAAAAGTTCAGTATGTTTGGCTTCTGAGTGTTATTCATGTTTTTAATGAAATCCAGTGAAACTATGTCTGGACCAGGAGTTTTAGTCTTTGAACTGTCTACAGCTCTGTTGAACTCAGTAAGAGTGTGAAAGCAATTGTAGTACTGAGGAGTTAAGCTTTCAAAAGAGATGTTGGCAGCTTCACAGATTTGCCTGTGATAATTAAATACTGGGCCAGTAGATTCATTTTTCCTACTCTCAGCATATTGCTGAACTAAAATGTCAGCAGTTTTTTTGGTACATGTAATGATTTGATCATGAGAATCTTTAAAAATGATTTGAATTTTGTTTGTGGTTGCTTCTATTGCTTTAATCTTTTGCCATCATACTACATTAGTGGGACTCATGTCATTTAGGCTCAATACAAACTCTCTCCAGTAATTTGTTTTTCCTCCAGCACTGTTTTTCTAAAAACTGCCATGGGCCTTTTTAGAAGCTATCCACCTGTCTATATTTCCTCTGTGGTTTTTATATCTGTTGTATGCATTGTGGTAATTNTTTCTAACCAAGTAGACTAACATGTGACTACCACTCATGGGCACTAACGTTATATATCAAGTTCTCAAATAAGTTCCCTGAGCTCTTTGGAGACGGAGGATGGAAGCCCTCTACGCAGTGTCGTTTGTTAGACGAAATGTCTGTATATGCTTAGGGCACTGGTAGCACTGCATTCTGTAAAGAGAATTTTCACTCTCCATCTACATCTTTGATAGCCATAGTTAACTCCCTTTTCTCTCTCCTTCAGAGTCCTGTCCACAGGAGTTTCCTTTGTTCATCAGTATCAGTAGAGTAAACTCTTGTTTAAATTACCACATTGGTACCAAGAAGCTTCAGGTTGCACCATCCCAGGCTGGACCTTCAACTAAGTCTGGTATGCTCATGTGAGACACAAGTTGAGGCATGGCATAGTTACTAACACACATTTCAAGTACTGTGCTGCATGCTTACTGTGGTGAAAGTACAAATAAATCGAAGTGATGAGATAAAAATGAAACAAGTTGAATACATATGAATATATGCAATTTTTAAATAAGGATGACCACTGATTGCATTCTGCTGAATCTCTTTTTCTTTCTGTTAAACCCAGGCAGGTCCAGCTCTGACGAGAGAAACATACACTCGGTCGTGGAGCTACGTGGAGACCTCTTCGAAGCTCCAATAAACACCAATAAAAGAAAAGAGCGGACAGGACGTGGTGGTTGAACACAATATAACTGGCTTTAAACGGTCAATATTGATTTTAGGCCTTTCACGGAAATTAATAATTCCGTTTCAAAGAATCACTAATGGAACACATTTAAAGACGTTTTACATGAACGACATTCTGCTCGCTGATGCGTTATTTTTGAGTTATTCAACTTTGTAGTTATATGAACGTCGCATATAAAAGTGAAGGAACGGACACGTAAATATGCTGTAATACGGTATTAACGGAACGATGGTGAGGTTAGGGTAGGTTATGGTTGGTTAGTTAAATAAACAAACCTAAAATAACATAAATCAACCTAAAATAGCATACCTTAACTTACCCAAACCGTCTTTGTTCGCTTCCCGCCAAGAAGTGGGCGTGTCCAGCCCGAAAAGTGGGCGTCACCCAACAATGCGGCGACTAAGCAACCGACCATATAATGTTATTCATATCTGAACGTAATTATTGTTATATCTCGAAAATAACGCATCAGCAAGCAGAATGTCATTCACGTAAAACGTTTTTAAATATGTTCCTTTAGTGATTCTTTGGAACGAATTTTTAATTTCCGTGAAAGGCTTAAAATCAATATTGATCCTTTAAACTGGCAAGTAACTTTATTAGGAAATTATTATTTTTTTTGTTTGATAACTGAATACTGTGGCAGTTGTTGAGGGCAATTGCCTAATCTACTGGGGCCTTTGCACCATAGCTCAGGGAAGTTTTGAGCATCTTAGATTCATCAATTTTGAACGTCACATAGTACAATCTTTTTTGAAGAGCAACTGTAATATAAATGCAATTCCTTTATTCAAAACAACCGTTAGAAGTGTCTCAAACAGAAAACGTATCAAAAACTTTGCAGAAGCTACTGTAAAGAATAGATGTTGCAATCCCAACCAATGGAAAAAATTTCAAAGCAGCTGGAGGGTCTCCAAAAAAGAGAGTGAAAAACCCTGCTCACACACACAACCTGTCAGAAAAAAACATGGAGACACTGCCTCTACCAAAAAGAATCTTAAGGTTAGGTGCTTAACCCCAGTAACTGTGTCCCAACCAGTTCAACCTGAGCCAGAGGATCCCTACCCTCCAAAAAAAATTGCAGGAAAATCAAAGTCAAGCATCAGGTTCAAATGCAAACAAAAGAACACTTGACAAAAGTCCAAATGCTATCCTTGAAGCCAATCTCAATAAAAAAATACTCATAACATATAAAACACTTCAATTGAGGAATTGTTCCTATCAATGAAATCAAACCCTTCAGGAGTTCTATCAAATGAAAATTCCTTCAATGCAAGTCAAGACAAAATTCCTAATAATCAAGAAGAACTGTTGCAGATGAAAAAAAAGGCCACTGTAGAAAAGAAATTGACTAAAATGTATCTGAATCTTTCAGAAAATACTGATAAGATGCCACAATCCACATTATAATCTCTTCAACTGATGAGCACGTATTCACCAAGAAAAACCGTGCACCCAGTGAATAAAGGAAATCTACTAGCAAAAAGGATAAATGTAAACCAAGAGCAGCACAAGGAAAACACCTAAGAAATAGACGCAAATCAACATGCATAGTACTCGGATTCTACAGGATACAGCCATAGGATCAGAAGAAGTAGCTCAAATGCTCCTACAAATCCAGCCTCACAAGAAGCTACTCAAATTCAAGTAGTTTAGCAGAAATCTAATCATGTTAAAAAAAATTGGTGGCAATGACACAGAAAAGCCAAATGTGAACATTAAGCTTCTCTTCAGAAAATCTACTTTACAGCTACTCCCAGTCCTCATTAAACTGTTGAATGCAAATTCTATTACAGAGAAAATTGAGTGTTTGACTGAGCTTGAAAATACACTAAATGCTGAAGAAACAATCATGGAAACACTTGCCAAGTTGAATTTCACCTCTCTAATCAATTCACAATGAACTTAAATATATTACAATGGAACTTGAGAGTTTTTTTTTCCAAAGCTTCCTTTTTTACAGGTAATGGCAAATCAACAACAGCCCAAAATTTTATGTCCCCAGGAAACTCACTTAAAGCAAAAAACTCAAATTAAATTAAGAGACTGCACTGTCCCTAACAGGAAAGAACGCATTGAAGGCCGAGGGGGTGGGGTACTAACCTTTGTTCACTACACCATCACATCCATTCACGTATATTCAAGAAGTTTACTAGAGATAGTTGCATGTAAAGTTTTTGTTAATGAAAAACCTAATACTATGATAAATGCATATTTCCCTTCTTATCTTGATCAGACTTTCCTGCAACATAACCTAAAAGAGATTAACAACCTAATCACAGGTTCCTGCATCATTCTTATGGACTCAAAATGCTCATAGCTATTCATTGAGCTCAGATCTCACCGATAGAAGGGGACAAGGGATTGAAACTTGGATAACTGAAAATCCCCTCGTGTTGCTCAATAATACCTCCCAACTTTCTCATCTTCAACAGGAACATACCCACACATAGACTGGACAATTGTTTTAGAGGATTTGTACCCAATACTAACATCAAAAACACACCCAGATACTGCCACTAGGGACCATTTTCCAGTGTGGATTGAAGCAAGCATTGAAGTCTCCAGAGTAGAGGTTTCCAAGCGATGGTTACTGAAATCTGTAAATTGGCCAAAATTTCAAAAAGCACTAAAATTTTCCGACTGGTTGGTCTGATAAAACAGTTGAAGATGCCTGATGCATCATTACTGAAGCAGGGATAAATGAGACAAAAGAGGCAGTGAAAATGAGCTCCAGTGTTACTACTCAGAGAAAAGGAACTGCTGGTGGAACAAAAAAGGTAAAGTGGCCCACAAAAATTACCACAATGCATACAACAGATATAAAAACCACAGAGGAAATATAGACAGGTGGATAGCTTCTAAAAAGGCCCATGGCAGTTTTTAGAAAAACAGTGCTGGAGGAAAAAACAAATTACTGGAGAGAGTTTGTATTGAGCCTAAATGACATGAGTCCCACTAATGTAGTATGATGGCAAAAGATTAAAGCAATAGAAGCAAAATTCAAATCATTTTTAAAGATTCTCATGATCAAATCATTACATGTACCAAAAAAATTGCTGACATTTTAGTTCAGCAATATGCTGAGAGTAGGAAAAATGAATCTACTGGCCCAGTATTTAATTATCACAGGCAAATCTGTGAAGCTGCCAGCATCTCTATTGAAAGCTTAACTCCTCAGCACTACAATTGCTTTCACACTCTTACCGAGTTTAACAGAGCTGTAGACAGTTCAAAGACTAAAACTCCTGGTCCAGACATGGTTTCACTGGATTTCATTAAAAACATGAATAACACTCAGAAGACAAACATACTGAACTTTAATAATAAAATTTGGGCATCCACGGTACCAAACCAATGGAAAGAAGCCATCATATGCCCTATACTAAAACCTGGAAATACTCCAACTGAACCAAAGTCAAATAAACCTGTGGCTCTCACAAATGTATTATGTAAAGTCTTTGAAAACTTTTTCAACTGGAGACTTCTTCCATACCTAGAAAACAAAAAACTCATCAGTGAAACACAAAGTGGTTTCAAAGCAGGACATTCAACATTGGACGCACTCTCCCGACTAGAAATCTCCGTACGAAAATTGCTCATCACTCGAGATTTTTGCATTGTCATTTTTATAGATATTAAGCAAGCATTTGATTCTGTATGGCATCGCAGGCTTGTAGAAAACTTGAATTACTGGGACTTGAAGGAAATCTTCCCTTAAATAGTAAAGTTGTTTATCAGCAATCGTAACATCAAAGTTTGAGTCAACTTTACATTATCCGAGCCATGCAAGTTAGATGCAGGAGTACCTCAGGGATCAGTGATCAGCCCTAGAGATGTGACTCAAAAAAAACTGTGCTGTTTTTTTTAAAAAAAAAACAAGGCCAAATAAAAGTGGATATTTTGGGTTTTTTTAAATATTTTGTTTGAAAATTACTCAGCAAGAAAAAGATCCACATTACATTATTTGTTTTCATGTCAGATTATAAAATAAAACAGCATACTTCTTTATTCATGGTTTTCTATGGTTGTATGAAATTTTACATTTCTGTGGTTTCATGTTTTGATATTTCATTTATTTTACAATGCACGTGAATCACCTTCAACTCCCCAAATAGTGTGTTGTAATAATACACCTTAACTTATGGTCATTTATAGAGATGTGACAAAAAAAACCATGCTGTTTTTTTAAATGTTATTTTTACAAAAAATCATGACCAAAAAAAACATGGATATAAATATATTTTATGTGACCAAAACAACCCAATGCTGCTTTTTTGAAAAAACATTGTTTTTTACAGAAAAATCATGACTAAAAAACATGGATATTAATATATTTTATGTGACCAAAAAAAACACGTTTTTTTTAAACATGTTTTTGTTACAAAAAATTATGACCAAAAAACACGGATATTGATATACAGAGGGGGCCAAATGAAGTCATCCGATGTTGTTTGGCTCCAATTTTATTTAGAAATAAAAAATCTCAATTCTGTTTTTTGGTATGTTCATTTGAACCTTACCAATTATATTGTTTGAGGCGAGAAGATGATATCTGATTTCATATCCAGATATCATCTGAGAAGATAATATCTGGGTTGCCTGATTTCACGTTTTGGCGATTTGGACTGACCCTCAAGATCGCCCGGTTTGACCGTTCCAGACTTTTTTCTGTGGGTTTTTTTGAAGTCCCGTGTGTATGTGAACAAGCCCGAGACTCTGGAAGCACTTAAGGACAACATTCGACATGAGTGCGAGAATCTGTCGCCCGAAGTTCTCGCCTAAGTGCTGAAAAGTGTCAGAAAACGAGCCCGTATAGCAATCAATTGTGGCGGAGCCCATTTGGCCGATTTCATCTTCTTGCCTTGAACAATATAATTGTAAAGGTTTAAATAAACATATTAAAAAAACAGAATTGAGATTTTTTATTTCTAAATAAAATTAGAGCCAAACAACATCGAATGACTTCATTTGGTCCACCCTGTATTTTATTTGACCAATACAACTATGCTGTTTTTTTAAAACATCTTTTTTTTTTACAGAAAAATCATGACTAAGAAGATGTGGATATTAATATATTTTACGTGACCAAAATCCTTGCTTTTTTAGAAAAAGTTTTTTTTTACATAAAATGGATATTAATGACTTTTTCTTAAAAAAACAGGTTTTTTCAAAAATAGCATGTTTTTTTTGGTCAGATAAAGTATCTTGATACCCATGTTTTTTAATCATGATTTATTGTAATAAAATTATTAAAATGCATGGTTTTTTGATCACACAAAATGTATTAATATCCATGTGTATTTACAAAGAAGTCGTGACCAAAAAATGGATATCAATGACTTTTTTGTAAAAAGTACATGTTAAAAAACATTGATCTTGTAGTCACATTAAATATATTAGTATCCATGTTTTTTAAATATGATTTCTTATAAAAGAAATGGTCAATATGCAGTTTAATGCATTCACGGGAATTAAAAATTCCATTCCAAAGAATCACTAGGTACACATTTGAAGGAGTTTTAGAAGAATGACATTCTGCTCGCTGATGCGTTATTTTTGAGTTATTCAAGTTTAGAATTTTAGTCTTCCATAGCAGTTGCGTTGCGCGTTTGAGCTGCTAGAGTACGCTTGGGTACTTTGTACTTTATTATTAGCCAACCCCGCAGAGCCTGAACCCACTTCTAGGAGGTTTTAGTTAATAACACAATAATGGTTATCACTCAAAAATATCAGCAGGACTGGGGTAGGGAATACTGAAATCAATATGCAGTTGACATCAGTTTCAATATGGTAGAACATTAGCAAAAGCGTAGGAGTGAATACCGTAGATTCAAGTATTCTCTTCCCCCGCCCCGCTAAAATTTTTGGGTGATAACATTTATTGTATTGTTAACTAAAACATCCTAGAAGTGGGTTCAGGATCCGCGAGGTCGGCTAATTATAAATTACAAGTCCCCAAACGTATTCTAACAGCTCCAGCTCAAGCGCGCAACTGACTGGAACTTCTTTGGGACACGAAAATTTCAAAGTTAAATGACTAACAAAAAACGCATCAGCGAGCAGAATGTCATTCGTGTAAAACATTTTTAAATGTGTTCCTTTAGCAATTCTTTGGAATGGAATGTTTAATTTCTGTGGGGGCATTAAACTGCATATTGACCAAAAAATATGAAAAAAGCAGCATGTTTTTTTGGTTACATAAAATATATTAATATCCAGGTTTTTCTAGTTACCATTTTCTGTGAAAAAAATATGATTTTAAAAAAAACATGTTTTAAGAAAAACTGCATGTGTTTTTTAGATCACATAAAATATATTGTTTTTTAGTCTCGATTTTTTGTGAAAAAACAGCATGGTTTTTTTTTGGTCATATAAGATATATTAATATTCATATTCATTAGTCATGATTTTTTTGTAAAAACCTTTTTTTTAAAAAAGCATGATTTTATGGTCACATAAAATATACTAATTTCCATGTTTTTTTACACATGATTTTTTTTAAAATATGATGTTTGATTTTTTTAAAATCATGATTTTTGGTAAAAAACATGTAAAATAAAACAGCATGGTTTTTTGGTCACAAAATATATTAATATCCCGTTTTTTGGTCATGATTTTTAAGTTAAAAGCGTTTTAAAAAAACAGCATGGTTTTTTTTATTAATATCCATGTTCTTTAGTCATGATTTGTTGTAATAAAACATTAAAAGGAAATCCTACAGTAAAAGTGGTGGCAGATAATCCACAATTACCAAGAGGAGTCTAAGAGGAACAGCAGGAGCCACAGAACTTATATTGATGGAGTCAAAATTCAGAGCTTACTATCTCTACTATGTCTGAATATTTTGGTCACATAAAAATAAAATCAGACATAGTAAAGATTGTAAGCTCTGAATTTTGACTCCATCAATATAAGCTGTGGCTCTGGCTGTTCCTCTTAAATTCCTCTAGGTAATTGTGGCTCATCTGCCACCACTTTTACTGTATGTTTTCCTTTTAATGTTTTTATTTACAAAAAATCATGACTCAAAACATTGATATTAGTATATTTTATACGACCAAAAAAAAACAGACAAATACCTAACCAAATTTGAGTGTGTGCAAAAAAACGAAAAAAACAAAAAAAAACACATAAAAAACATGTTTTTTTTGCAAAAAAAACTGCCATCAAATAAAACCGTTTTTTGCATCACTAATCAGCCCTCCCCTGTTCAATATTATTATTAATGACATCTTTCAAGATCTGAACCCACAACTACAAACATCCTTATATGCAGATGATGGGGCACTTTGGCTTGAATACACTGATATACACCAGGCATTTAATAATATGCAGGATGCATTAGATATTATTTTTGGCTAGTCACAATGCTGGGGATTCCAAATATCAGCAGAAACAACAAATTTCATGATTTTTACCAAAAAACGTATGAAACCCCTTACCCTTCTAGATATATGAGCTCAAACAATGAACAAGTGAAGAAACCTAAATTCCTGGGAGTCTCACTGGATGTGCAACTGAGGTGAGGCCCACACGTGAAAAAAGCTGCAAAAAAATGTCAAAAAGATATCAGACTTCTTTGTATGCTTTCAAACACTAAATGGTCTGCAATGTGCACAATTCTAAAGAGAATATATACCTCGCTTATTTTGCCTAAGCTAGAGTATGTTAGCTTCTTATTAGGCACAGCTTGTGCAACTCATCTCAAGCTGCTCAATAGGAAACAGTGTGCAGCTGCCAGGTTGATGTTGGAAGCTCTGAGATGTACCACAGTCAACAATCTTGAAGTAAAGGCAAACCTAAGGCCTCTCAAGTACTCTCAAAAAAGCCAACTGTGCCAATATGCCGTAAGACTACTAAGCATTCCAGAACATTCTTTGAGAACTCGGATTCACGATTATTGTTCTTTTTTTGTAATAGAAAATAGTCCTGACCCACTTCCTCTTTCTGGATGTATTTACCATCCACTAAAATCACTCAACATAGAGACAAAGAATATCTCATGCATAGCAACAAAAGACAAATATGACATATCCGAGATCCGCTGCCAGCACAGCCCTAAACTCCAACAAAAAGGCACCCTGTCTCATAGCCATTGGACACTCTTGTTTCGTCTCCTGCAGGAGTCCCATCCCAACAGAAGAAAAATTTACACAGATGGCTCAATTCAAGAAAATGAAGTTGGAATTGGTACATTTTCTGAAAATGACAGCATCTTGGCAAGGTTAGCAAGTGGTACTTCAATCTTCACAGCTGAACTAACTGCAATTTTTTATGCTATCAAGTTCATAGAAAATAAACAAGGAAAATTTATTCTGTTTACAGACTCCTACAGTTCTATCCAGGCCTTGAACCAGCTATTGCCCTCCAAACACTTCCTAACATTTGAAATTAAGAAGCTCTTGCATAAATTACCACCTAACAAGTTAATAATTGAATGGGTAGCAAGTCATGTGAGCATACTAGGAAATGAAAAAGCAGATGAGCTGGCCAAAGCAGCATGTAAGCTTAAGATGGCTAGCTACAATTTCTTAGCTCACCCAGACCTTAAACCCATTCTCAAGAAACATTTCAATTACAAATGGCAACAGGAGTGGGACCTAAACTCAACGAACCATCATGGCATAAAACCTATTATAAAACCAACAGTAAGTACTACACTACCCAGAAGACATCAAATAATCTTGACAAAACTTTGGTTATTCTCCACTCGGTTGACGCATAAGCATCTTTTCTTGAAACTTCCACATCCTCAGTTCAAGCTCCTGCTTGAATATAAGCTCCTTTGTGACTCATCATGTGTGACTGCAATGTTGTAAGACGTACAGTATTGAGGAAAAACATTGAAGCAAACAGCTAAGGTTTGTTTCTTAAAAAAAATGCTGATATGAGGTGCCCTGTATAGACGTCGGTCCAGTTGCTCTTTGGCAGAACCTGATCGTGATAACTGACGTCGACAATCCTCCCTCGCCGTATATGGTTACCACACGTAGTAACCTTGAAGTTAAAAAACTCCGGGAATAAAATTCCATTAATCAACTTCAGTCGCATATAGTCCGAAGCAGCCTCATTATGTTGATCCTCTCGCAGAAGAAAATTTCTCCGTGTTGAAGAACACCATGTGTCTTGAAGAGAGTGGACGTTTTCCTCGTAGATGGTATGTCGCCATCTTTTTATATCGTCCGGGAGTTTAAAGAAAATTGCTGCCGTCTATATCAATGTTCTCACATCCAACCATATTATGTCGTCACTCCATTATATTCTCCGTTGTATCCTCATTCATCGCCTGTGCTTGCCTGATGTGCAAGTTCTAAAATTGCATCACGTCTGCTCTCTGTGCCTGTCAGCTGACGCTCGTACGCAAAGTGTCTGTGGTGTAGAGGTATTGAGTTACCCTCACGCCAGCTGCCTCAGCGCAGTCCCTGTGGTGTTTTTGTGCCCAGCAAGCCCGAGGTGTACAAAGCGCACGCACGCAGATGTGTACCCGCATTGTCACTGCTATGCCCAGCCTTCTTCCGTGGTGGTGATCGTGATGAATGGGAGTGGTGAGGGTGGTGAATGCGCCAGACGTAGTGAGACCGTGAGGGATGCCGTGCTTGATGTGTGTGGCAGCCGGCCCTCAGCACCGCCTGGTTCGACCATTCTGCATGGGTTCCAAATTTTATAGTAGTATGATTGTATTTCATTTTTCAATACCAACCAAGTAAAACACACTACTGTCCCAGCTGTCAATCTCTCTCAATAGAAAAGAGATATTTACATTAAGGACATAAAATCACAATTTTTATGTTTGCAAAATTCGAAATTAACAAATGATATTTTAAAATGAAATTGATTTAATCGTTCTCTATGCAAGATTCTAATTTTAACAAATGACATTCTAAAATGAAATAAATTTGATTGCATTTATTTCTAAACACATCCTAATGAAATTAATTCGCAAATGAAAAATTATAAAATTAAAAGTCATATGAAATAAAATGCTTACATCGCACGTTAGAATTCGAACCACACCTAAAATTATTCATATACCTAATTCTCACTCTACATCGTATCATTTTTTCTTTGAAGAAAATATGATGTTGAAATGATTCTTTTATGATGCACATAGATTTCAAATAGCATTAAGTGAAAACGTATTTATAATTATGAATCGAAGTAGCAATTTTCTGACATCCTTAGTAGTTTGTTTAATAAATGTTGCACAGGATCGTTAAAAGTTTACTAATTACATCGCGAAAAGTTACATGTAGTAATAATGAAATAGTGAAATCTAATATTGTAACATGTTAAATTAATTTTTGTTTGAAGACGTAAAATATGACATGTCTAGATTTTAATCGCTAGTGATTCATGAAATTCTATTTCTATCGTACATGCTATTGAATTTCTCAACCATGTGAGGCTGTAGAGACTGTGGTTAGTTGCGGTCTTTCTCACGAGAGAACAAGGGAACTTTGTTTACGTCTGGCATTCCAGCGGCAAGGAACGCTGGGTCTGCCACTCTCGAGTGCCAGGAATGTTCGACTCAACATACGCCTACGACATTGCTATGTTGTTGTACTACATTTTTTCAACGTTGAAAGTATAGAAATGTTGATACACATACGGTTATTGAAATTAATTGATAAAGAGATGCATTGGACTTACGCACATCCTATAAGTTTATTGTTAACATAGAAATAACACATGACACATTAATGCAACATTAATTTATTGTTTTGATGACATCCTGCAAAAAAGTTTTTGTTAGGAAGAGAGAGACGAGATGAGTAAGTTAGAAATATTAGTTTTAATCGTTTGAATCTTACATTTTAATTTGAAAGCACATATTATATTTTTATCGGAGGTGTGGATTTAGTTTGAGATTCGACAGTAACATTTACATTACAACAAAACTCAGATCCCAACCGCTCAGCCGCCATTGTAATGGATGCGTTCTTAAATCCCACATCGCTGTCATCATTGTTTTGGATTGCGTTCTGGATTATTGAAATGTGTAGAAATCCCACTGCTGCCACCATTGTAATGATCGTGTGTTCCACCATGCCTTCATTGTAATGGAAGCATGTTAGATTATTCGCTAGTGCATGATCTTTTGTATCATTTAATTGTCGTAACATTTCTATTCGCCACATTAATATATTATCTACTCATTATTAATCATGGTAAAGAATAATTGGAGCTGCCACCACCCATAAAGGAAATATAATATTTATATTTTTGGTAAATCAATCATTAATAACGGTTATCATAATTAATTCTCTGTTTTTCGGTAATTGTGATGTCAGAGCTGAAGGCTATTATTAATGTGCATTTTATCATTATTTTATCATCATCATTATCATCGTCATCTCTTCATTGTCTCTTCCTATCTTACAAAGGAAATTAAAGACACAAAAGATTACAAAGATTGGTTCTTAACGCAGACATCTAGTAAATCATGATGCTGTTGAAGGAGAAGCTGGTTAGACACATAGTAAATATGTTAACTTATCTGCGGGATCCAGTTTCTGCATTGTCAAAGTATGTGCAAGGAGGCTGGTTGCTCTAAGATCCGTATTCACAATTAATAAGAGTAAGATGAATCTCCAGTTAATTAACAGTCAATTGTCACTTTTACAATGGTTTAAAGCGAAGCGAGTTCATCGTCAAAGGCAATGAACCGCAGGGGAAGGCACCTATAAGTTTTTATGATCTTGTGCTGTTTCTCTACAATATCTAAATTATCAAGGGAACCTTCTCGACTGCCTCAGGTAAGCCCCTCCGTCCGACTGCCCGTTGCCGGCTAGCTTGAGGGGCCGAGGGCGCGTCTATACTATTAGTGAAAAAACGTGTTACGATTGCAGTTAGTTGTTAATAAGTGAAAAACCTACGATAGTGATGAATATAAATTAGGATAATGCATTCTATCTGTAGAAATGAATAACACCCTAGATGATTAAGATTCCAAACACAAGAAGTACATTGTGGTAGAGGCATGAGAAAGGAGTATCTGATAACTGGAAGTTGTAGTTCCTCAGCAGCGTTGTGGTGGTAATGTGAAGAGGGAAGCTTGTGGTGATGGTAAGGCGTAGCGTCGGCTGGCGATGTTGTATTAGGAAATGGCACGAGAGGCAGATTATGGAGTGGATTCAAAGTTGTGCTTATCCGCGAGAATATATCTTTTAGTAGTTCTTTTCGAGGATATGAAAGTCGTTGACCAGACGTAGCATTTCAGTATTCCTTGTAGCGATTCCTTTATAATCATAGATGTAGGGTGGTTATAGCATGAGGATATAACATTAGGGGCTAGTTGGCATGTCAGGGGTGAATTATGTTATTGAGAGAAATAATCAAAACATCATCTCATGGATATTTTATTCACCAAGAGATGCTGACGTCTTGATGCTACAAGTAAATCTTCAGTCAATGCATCTCATCCAAAATTTTGGGGTGAAATCAGGAATTTCAATCATTTGTCAGCCTCTTTACTTACCAGACTTGAATTTTTTTTTACTTCTGGTTAGTAAGACTTTACTTTGATGGATATTCAGGATCCTGTTTTGAGAGTTGAAAGGAAGTAATGCCGAATCCTACGGTAGAGGTGCAGATTATTCCTAGAGAAGCTTTTCTAAGATGGTTTTTGCTGAGGAAAAATTGATGTGTTATGTGCACAAGGAAGGGGCTTTTGAAGGGGACTTGCATTGTACCTTTTCATGTGAGCATTAAATTATTTTCTAGCTAAAGGTCAGATATTTCAAGCTCAGCTTGGTATCTGACACTCTTCAGAATATCAGACTAGTGTCCCTCATTTCTCAATATTTGTCCTTCAGTTGTGTAGAACAAACAGGATTTTGCCAAATTATGTTTCATTTTATTATATTAGCTTCTACAGAATTGTACCAGTATTTAAAAAATTTCAAGAAACTGTTTTGTTGTATACACATAAAATTAAATTACTATAACTGTGCTATTTGAGCTTAACAAATATTGAGGGATCTGGTTTTATAAAAGGGAAAATGGATTCCATAGTCTTAATTGCTATAAAAGAAAGTTACTACCATCTTGATTGTTGCCTTAGATTTATGAGATTTATTTCTTTTGTTGGTATAATTTCAATTCATTTTAGCTTGAAGTTGAGAGACGATATGTATTTTGATGTGAGTAATAGTCTGGAGTCCTCAGAAGTCTAATGCTTACCTGAAAGCATGAATTACTAGTGGCCCAGGGCACTCTTCAAAGGCATGACCAGCATCAGGGTATCAGCAGATTGCTGCAGTGCTACATTACTGATTTCAGAAGCCTGAAGTATTTTCTAATATGTTAGTAAATATTAGTGCTACCATGCATTCTTATACCAGTGAGCAATGGGAACCATGGAGTAGAGCTGTAAGATGTTTTGCATACCTGTACACAGGTATGAAGTAAGGTGGAAAAAGTGCTACAAGTACCAATGTGTTTTAATGATTAAAATGAATTGTTTGTCTTCATATGTTTGTCAAGTAGTATTTAAAATTGGATGGCTCTACCGAAATTTTGGTATGTGAATTAAAACATTAATTTCTTACAGAGTATTAAATAAAATTTGTCACGTTTCACCATTAAAAAAATCAACATCACAAAACTCTATCTGGCACTGGACTAATCCTGAGTTATCATGCCTGCTCAAGGTATGTTGTTACATTGCTGATTTTTTATGCTGTTATATTTACATGTAGCTTGGATGTCAGTTGTGTACAACTTTATTTATGTAGAAATGCATTTTGACTTAAATGTGATGTATATCATGCTGAATCATTAGGGATGTAATTATAATTGTGCATAGTACATGCATGCTTTACCTAAGATTTCCAAAGCTCCAACAGGAATACTCAGAGTACTGTTCTGGTATGTGAATAAGAATAAATGCTACTATTATTAACTGTTTTTAAAGCTTTGTTTTACATGTGGAATATTAATTTACAGTTGAAAAAGAGACCTGTGCTGTGCATTAGTAATTTTTGCTTTATTTTTTGTTTATGACTAGTGTCTATTAGCTAGATAATAGGTGCAATTAATCACTTGTATTGACTTGCCATGTTCTGTTGAAACACTTTGATGACTAAGCTTAATTTATTTCAGATGACAGCTACAGCAATCCTGTGGCTCCTCCTGGGGAAAGCTTCCCTGAGGACTCCAGGTAATGAAGAAATCACATCTGCCAGCTTAGTTTCTGGTGTAGAGTTGTGTGTGTATTTAAGAACCATGCATTGTGTTGGTTATATCATCAGTTTCTGATACCAAGTTGTTCATGTGAGTATGAACTGTTTACTGTGTTGATTGTTTTTAGTTCTTGGTGCTCGTCATAGCCGTGTGGCTTTCGGACCTGACTCCGTACGGGAAACGTGGGTTCGAGTCCCGGCGCTGGTGGCGATTTTCTCCGTTGGGAATAGGAGAAAAAATTCTAAGCACAATACCCCACTCTACCCAGGTGTCTGAAATGGGTACCGGTCTTGACCGGGGAAAAGCATCATGGCGTCCTGGTGTTAGCTATAAGGCATTTGAAAAACCAATGTACAAGGTGATATGTATCAGGCTTAAATTGGAAATGAAGCATCCGTAGATGCCGATGTTTGTTTATTGTTTTATTGGAGCAGAGCTGTATATGTATTGAGGAG
>JACJUY010009192.1:0-15974 GCA_014220935.1 Platorchestia sp. MABIK | reverse complement strand
CCACTTTTTCAGCCTTAGAAATTTAAACCAACCTGAATACTTTTCATATTTCAGTAATTTAGTTTAGCCACAGCCATTGTTTTAATTTTAGTAAATTTTACAATGAGCAGTTTTTTCTGCTCCATTTTTTTCTGACTGCTGATTCTTCTTATGCAATTTTTTTCAAATTCTACATCCAATTCACCTGCCTCATGTTCATTAATCAACATGAGCATCTGGTTCAATTTCAGCTGTTCTTTTAATTTTAGCAGTGTGATAATTTTTTAAATTTATAGCCATCTTCTGGAGTTTGACCAGATTTTTTCAATATCTAAAGGTGATGAGGTGTACATATTTGGACTCCTGTGTACATCATGACCAAAAATCTTTTTTATTATTATTGCAGAGCATCCAATAAGCTGACCAATGCCGACTTTCGTCGTCTTATGATGACCCCTCGAGCCCCAGCCGCGTCTAAAGATACGTCTGAGGCCAGCAAGACCGCTGTTGGCGAAGAAACCAAAACTGCTGCTGCACAGCGCAGGGACCCCAAAGAAGAAGCTCGTGCAAATGAAAGGAAGAAAAGAAAAAGGTACTTTGTCTGATTGTTGTTGATCTTTTAGTTTTGCTAATGCTCCTCAAAGTTTTAATCACTAAGTTTGTAAATAATTTTAAGTTTCTGTGTTAAGCATCCAGGTTTAAGAAGACCATTATAAAAGTCACCATTCCTGTATTTTTTGAGATAGTGTTCCCATTGTATGTTGAGAAGACCAGCTTTATTATATGCTCACCATTCCACACAGTTACTACGCTCGCCTGAAAAAGGAAGACGAGCAAAAGATGGCAGAGCTGGCCGAGAAGTACCGTGATCGAGCACTGGAGCGGCGTGATGGAGTCAACCCAGACTACCAGGTGGACGACACGTCTGCCGAGGGCCAGGGAGCATACAGGGCTGTTGCTCCTGATCTCAAGTCGTGAGTTGGTGCAGCTCAGCTGCTTGTGTAGACATAGACAGCTGCTGTAAAGTGGATACCGTTTTGTGCATCACTGCTTGAATTTTAGGGATCCTTCATTTAGTAGAAAAGACCATAAATGCTGGTATTATGGCCTGTTATTTTGCTTCAAAGAGCTTTCAAATTAATTTCAATTCATTTATGATGAAGTGGATTGTAATTTATTCCTAGCAATTAGTAGAAACTCAACACTATAGATTGCTCACTTTGTGACACAAAGAGATGTGCAGTACTATGAGCCCTGAGTCTTGCAATGCATGTGGTCATAGCTTTAAAGCTCAGTATGAGTTGGTTAGAAAGATGAATTAAACTACTGTGTTTTGAATGTTGTAGTTACGAAATTTTTAGTCTTGTGTTCATCCTTTTATGCTGCTTGGAAGTTCTTGTGTAGTGTGCCTACTTTCCATGCAGTTTAAATTAGCAATTTGTTCACATGCAATGAAGTTCATTTTTCTGATTCCTACTAATGCTCATCGTGTTCAACTCTCATTTTGTAAGCCCCCTTAGGACTTACTTCTTTCTTCCTCTCTTTGGATCGCCTTTGTTGCGGATAGGGAGGCTTAAACTAACTAATAATCTAATCTAATCTCATTTTGTAGGAACCAGAAGTGTTTCAAATTATTTGTTATGCTGTAGCGCAAGCTAAAGAGTTTCGTCGTAATTCACTAGTTGGGGGGCAAGTTAGTAATGGTGTCCTAATCTACCTGCAACAGAGTTGATGGTTCAAAGCACAGCATCAAAGTATTTGTTTTTCTCTGAATATGAGATATATTTTACCAATGCATCAATTTGTGTTTCTTCATTTTATGTTTCTACTAGAAAGCAACACTGCTAACCTTACCTTTAGATTTTGATAGTGAATTCTAACTATAAAATTTTACTGCGTTTTATGTCAAGTGCGTTCATGTCTGAATATATGACCAGAATAGTAATGGGTTACTTTTGCAACGAGTCAATTATAACAGCATTGCCATGATTGCTGTTGTCGAATGTTACCATGAATTTGGTTTTGAATGTAAAGAAGTAAATTTTGAGTACTTTTGAACTTTACTCCACATTTAGGCACACTTCTCCGAGTAGTGAGCTAATAGAACAAAAACTTACTTGGCCAGATTAGTTCGATACCAGCTCTTAGAGGAGCATTTTTGGTAACCTTCTGGTAATTGTTACAGAGGACTTGATGCTGCCGAGCGTCGCAAGCAAATGATCCAGGAGTCAAAGTTCTTGGGAGGTGACATGGAGCACACTCACTTGGTCAAAGGTCTGGATTATGCTCTCCTGCAGAAGGTAAGGCATCAATTTTTCCCCCATTTTTCATGGAACTTCGTCAATCGGGACAATTTTGCTCATTGCTCTAATGCAGTGTTTCCATAAGTGGTCCGTACCGCCGCCCTTGGAACGTTGAGGAAACGCAAGGGACGGTAGTAGGGTACGACTGGAATGAGGGGCGTTGAACGTACAGAAAGGGACATTGAAGACAGAGAACTAAGTAGATATTTGAAAATTATGTTTCGTGTCATTTGTGTTCCTCAACGTCACTCAGACGGCCCACCAGTTGGGCAATGTTGCTAAAAGCTGCCAGTAGGTTTAATTGATTTACCACTAATTAAACAAAAACGTTCGTTAGTCTCAGAACCACATATTTCATAACATGATGCATATTACTATTAAACTTGTTAGCCTGCAAATTTTTTGTAACCAACGATACTTGTGACAGTACTAAATGGACGTTGAAAGCTTTTCCTGCTGCTTGGTAACTGTATTTGCCACTGAGCAATTGCAAGCTCTGCCTGTTGCCCTGTTGCATTCGTGCAAGAGTGTACAAGACAAAAATAAGTGGTTACACATTTATATTCTTGCTATTTTAATTAAAATTTTATATGGCTCTATTTACAAGCTTATATTAACCATGGTTTAACATCTCGTTATAAATTACGATAAATTTTTGAAAAAACACCCATCTTTGAGTGGAATTCAAATTTAGACGGTAAACATGACGCTCTGCGCAGGCGCAGTAGACCAAACTGCGGTCCCCCCACATGCACAAAAGAATTGGTAAACAGTTGAGGCAAGTTTTTTTGGTCTTTTTGTTTCCAGTTTGTGCTGAACAAATGGTTTTACATTTTTTGGTTGGGATTCTGACAAAGCACTGAGCGTTAGGCTTCAACCACCAAAGTGAATCTTCATTATCAATCTTGTTGTTTCATAGAAGCTGAGCGTTGAGATGTTCCATTTACGTGTCTACACAGAAGGAAAAAACGCGAACAGGATCTTATGTTTTGGCAAGACCCACAAAATAATTACCATACTAATTCAAATGGTTGGATAATTTTCAAAATCCAGAGTGTTTGGACTGCTGGCTTGAGATACAGTCGTTCCGGGGATTAAATTGTGTGAAATATTCAATGACAATTATCACCATGTGCGTCTCACGCTATAATGCTTATCTCTCTGACTTAAATATGGCTGTGCACCAGCAAGTGTGACTAAATTCTACCTAATAGTCCCTTTGTAACAGAAGTTATCCTAATCTAATCGTACGTTTTTTAACTTTTTTTAGTCATAATCTGACGTTAAACATCACAGACCAAATGAGATTTTGCCGCGAGTAAGTGCTCACTTTCTAATGTAAAAATGAGATGATTGTGATCAGTATTTGTTGACTGTCTAATGTGAAAAAAGGACTGCCACAAGTATTTGTACTCTGTTCCATGTGAAAATGTGGTAATTGCCTCAAGTAAACATGCACTGTCTTGTGTGAAAATGAGATGAATGGCTATGAGATAATTATCACTAGTAAGTGTGCTCTGTCTAATGTGAAAATGAATTGATTGCCACTGAGTGTGCTCTGTCTAATGTGAAAATGAATTGATTGCCACTGAGTGTGCTCTGTCTAATGTGAAAATGAATTGATTGCCACTGAGTGTGCTCTGTCTAATGTGAAAATGAATTGATTGCCACTAAGTGTGTTCTGTCTAACGTGAAAATGAATTGATTGCCACTAAGTGTGCTCTGTCTAACGTGAAAATGAATTGATTGCCTCTAAGCGTGCTCTGTCTAACGTGAAAATGAATTGATTGCCACAAAGCGTACTCTGTCTAACGTGAAAATGAATTGATTGCCACTAAGTGTGCTCTGTCTAACGTAAAAATGAATTGATTGCCACTAAGCGTGCTCTGTCTAACGTGAAAATGAATTGATTGCCTCTAAGCGTGCTCTAACGTGAAAATGAATTGATTGCCACTAAGCGTGCTCTGTCTAACGTGAGATCGCCGCGAGTAAGTGCGCCCTGTCTCACATGGAAGTGAGATGATAGCAATGAGGAAGCGCGCACTGTGTAGGGTGGAAAGTGTCCCCGCGCGGTGTGCCCAACTCGCTGTGGTGGTGCGTGCAGGTGCGCAGCGAGATCTTGGCCAAAGAGGTCGCTGAGCCTGAGGCTGAGGGCGGAGGCGACGCCGAGGCGGGCAGTGGAGACGAGGCACCTAAAGACGATGACAAACTGACCTTCAAGTTCGTGTGTAGTGACCCTATCAGTGTTATTTTTTTCACTGATTAGTTCTTGTCTGCATCAAAGCTGTTATTACTTGCTTTTTCTGTTTTCAAAAGTCAATTTTTGTCTAAATTTTTTTAGGTTTTAGTAAATTTTTGTTCAAGTTTTAGCCTTGGTTGTATGGATTCATGGGGATTTTTAGTGTGTAAATTATTTTAATGCGCTAAAAAATTTCTTGAAGCAGATTATTTTCTCATTAGTGTACACTGCGCCTCAAAAGTACGAGATTCAATGTTTTGCTGAATGAATATCGTAGATGGGGATGACAAACAAATATATCCATCCTAATAGCACTCGCGATTGAAATATTCTTGTACGTGTGCACTGGTGGAACTCTTATCACAGATACGGTCATTAAGCATTCGAAAGAGCGTCACAGTGACGGCCCTACCAACTGAGCAAGCAAAAGCGGAGTGTTATTATTCAGTAGTGCAATGCCCGTCAATTGCAATTCTACTGTCTATCCAATCTAACTAATTGATGTTGTAAATGTGTGTCATTTGAAATCCGTCAATTAACAAATTTCAAATTTTATTAACTATTATTCGAACGCTGTTCAACGATCAAGTTAGCAGTAGCTTCTCGTTGGCGAGCAGCATTGACTCGTCTTACCATTTTGCGTTGTTTGTTCGATAATCTGCGGCGTCTTTCTTGCTGTCAAAGTCTTGCTGCTTCTCTCTTAAGGTTGGGCACGTTTCTATCCATGTTGGCCTTTTTGCCGGAATTTTATTCTGAAATATCCTCTATTATCTCTTTGAAGCTTTTCAAGAAAATCACTATTCCGAAAACAACTCAATTTCCAAAATCTTTGGCCTTATACTAAGTGGTAGCCAGGTTACTGGTCAAACTGATTTAAAACATTTCTTTTCGCATTATAAATTAAAAATATCAAAGCATCATGATGAATTTCAACAGAAAAAGGTCCAAAGAAAATTAAGTTAAAAACAAAGAAATTTCTGATGTACAAATAAACCGATTGTGATTCTGGATACCGTAATGCAAGTGAAAGGGAATTGAATTGCCACAGAAAAATAATGCAGTAGAATGATTACTTGTATTTTTTAAGCTTTATCGTTGTTGCTATCAAAGCTATCGATTAGAAGACTGTGAATCACGGAGGGACGGACTCGGCTCTTATTATAGTATAAATTATTAGTCAAAAAGTTTTTGAAAAAATTTGCTGCATCATTTTCCGCGTGGTTAGTTGTATTTTCTTGAACGATAGATTCAGTTTTCATTGCTGCAATATTTTATGGCTTGTAAACCAAAGTGAGCAAAGACCAGGATTTTTATTTCATCTTTGATTCCACTAGTTTACACGGCCAGTCAAAAATGACGGGATTCAATACCTTTCTTGAACAAGTTTAAGTTCGAGTGGAGTTTCCATGCTTAAGCTTATTTCAAAGGTGGTGGTAATTTTTCTTGTGACAGTAATAAACACTTAGAAAACGGTACTTTTCAGCCGCAATAGAAGTGGTTATAGCTTTTCGTGTCATGTCCTAGATACAGAAATTCAGCAATACTGAAAGCAACTGCGAGCTTGTGTATGTATATTGTAATGCGCAATATCCCGCCGAACTCGGTATCCACGATACGGACTCGAGTATATAAGGCTCTGGATTTCTCTGATTTTTTTAATGTGACTTATTATAGTGCACTTGTACAGCGAAAATGAGTGTATTAAAATACCAGTGAACTGAAACCTTGCAAGACCGCCAGTGCTAATTTCTTTCTATCATCAAGTGCGTGACACGAAACGTATACATAAACACACGACGCACATTCTCAGTTGTAGATTATAATTGATTAGATTAATATTTCTGCACATCATAGTATATAAGTTAAAATTCTGTACAGATTTTATGCCAATATTTCCATTTACCTACAAAGTTTTGTACTAAGTAGACGTCATTGTCACAACCCATGATGTACAATGTGCAACTTGGATTCCTTTTACTCTGGGCGTGAAATGAAATTTATCATGAGTGTCATTGCCCACACTATAGTCAATATGTTCACTAGTGTTGAAACGCAAACTAGGTTTGAAACACACACTAGTGTTGAAATGCACACTAATATGAACCAACACCCAATTTTCTACATTCCCGTAAGTACAGGTACTACCTACAAGTGTTTCATACCAACATAATCACAAATGTTTTGAGTCCCAAAGATCGCTCACGTGCACGCCGGGAACATGATCACCAAACAAGCGTATCCACACCATAGAACAGGGCTGGGCTTGTGATTGAATAGTCTTTGTGTAAATTCTACCACAAGCTTCAACATGTGCACTAGTGTTAACGCATACACCACTATGAAAAAACTCGCAATTGTCAACATAAACAGAAGTACCACTAGTGCTTTGCTTTATATCAACAGGATCGCAAGTATTTCATTTCGAGTCGCTAAGACCGTCCTCGCGGACGCCTGGAGATCATAATCGCAAAATTAGTGAATCCGCACTACAAAACAGGGCTGGGCACAATCGCAAAGTTGGTGTATCTATATTACTGAAAGGGACTGGGTATAATTGGTGTATATACATTATTGAACATGACTGGGCATAATTGGTGTATCTACATTACTGAACACGACTGGGCATAATTGGTGTACCTAACATTAATGAACATGACTGGGCATAATTGGTGTATCCACACTATAGAAGAGGGCTGAGCATAAGCGTAAAAGTGGTGTATCCACTCTACTCAACATGACTGATCAGCACGACTGTCGGGATGTAACTCATCAGCGTGACTGCTGGGACGTAACTGACTAACGGGTCAACCCGCGCCTTGAGGTCCCAGCACTGGCGCTACATTACAGTGCGAACCATCAAGCAACCCCGAGACAAACATCACAGGATCGCGCAGTACAAAAGTCTGCCGAACGGGGCCCCAGTGAACGACGCTGTCATTCACAGGTGTATCCACATTACTAAAGATGACGGCATAAATGCAAAATTGGTGTACCCACTCTACAGAACAGGACTGGGCCGGCGTGTGTACAACACCGTGATGTCAGCACGCGGAGGCCCTGAGTTCAACGACCTCTTCCTGCCCGGCCGCATGGCCTACAGCATCGACCTCGAGGCTGACGATGAAATCCCCACCACCGTCATCAGGTCCAAAGCCGACCTCCAGGGCATCGAGGTGAGGTGGAATTGTCTTCAATTTTGTCCTAAAATTGTTTCATGTGATTGTACATTTTTGAAAGATTTAAAATTAACTATGGATTTTGAAGTCGTTTCAGGTATTAGAGGGCAACTGATTTTTGATGGAAATATATTATAAATAATTCAGTTAGTTTGAGACAAAGTAACTTTCCCTAGGATATGCTTGAGAAGAAATTAGGTTGTCAATGTTTACCAGGAATAGAAATGATTTAAACTCACTTAGCCCTGTCAGCTGCATTTATTCTTTAGTTATGAAAGCAAGATTTTGCTGAAATACTTACCGAAATTGTTTTAGTCTTTGTTTTAAAATCAATGAAAGAAACTGCCTAATGGAGAAAATGAGTTCACAACAAATAGTTCTGAAAAACTTTCAAATAAAATTTACCGTAAATTTCGAATCAACACTTGTTGCTTAGCTTGATATGTTCGGGAGAGCTGTATGTAAATGGTTAATCTTTCATTAATTCCTCAGCATTTCTTTAAGCAAAAAGAAATGTCAAAAATTTTTGTAGCTCTCACACCATTGTTCAAACTCTCTAGCCTGCTGCGAAATTTGATGCTTTATATTATCAGTGGAAATGGTAATTAATTTTTGTCTCTTTTTTTTTTAATTTCCATCTGTTTTATTCATTCAAGTATTTCTTCACAACCCTTTCTTGAAGGCTCCTTATTTTCATGCAGGTGTTGCTCAGCCAAAAATTCTTTAATTTCAATATGTATTTATTATGATTTGCAGAACATGCAAGCAACGTTCACCAGCAATGACTTGGTGATACAGAAGCTGTCGCAGATCCTATCGTATTTGCGGACAGGTCGCACTTCCAAAAAAATAAAGAAGAAGGATGCCAAGAAACCCGAAGTAAGTTCAGGCTTTCCCGCTATTATTTACTTCAGCATGCTGATTATTTTCTCCTTGAACACTACGGAGAGTGTATAAATTCGTTACAAAAGTTAGCTCGATGGGATTTTATTGCAGTTCATGTCCTGTGCATAAACATATGTAGTTGGTTTACTAATTCATGAACAATCTTTAACCAGTCGAATAAATATCAGAGTACATATTTCAAGCACTTATTGATTTGCTCCTGATGTGGTCGATTCGACAAGGTTTTATCTGCCGTAACTACTTCAGTGTGTTTCTGTAGTTTTTCTTTGGGTTTGGTGTACTTTCCCTTGCGCTGTTGTGGTCATGCGCATTGTTGCTTATTTCGACGTTAGATTCATGTTTTAGATTTTTTTATTGTTTTTCATTGTATAGCATAGTAATATAAGTATTCATATGAGCGTTCTTTGCATTTTGATATTCAATCTCCCTTCAATATCTATTGTTCACTGTGCATGCAAACTTGCAGCTTGCCTCGATATTGTGGTTATACGTCTCGACTGTTGACTGACATCAGTCAAATATGGTCACTGCGAGGATAAAATTGGGAAATAATAGTACCGAGTGAAATGTGGCCATACCGGTGGCAATATTGAGAAATAATAATATTAACGAGTGAAATGTGGTCATACCGGTGGCAGTATTGGGAAATAAAGTAAAAAAATAACAAGTGTAGTAGGGTTATTACAGTGCAATAATGGGAAATGATAAAAATAATAATAAATGAGGTAGTGTCATGACGGTGGCAATACTGGGCAATGAATAAAATGATACTGAGTGAGGTATGAGGGTCATTACGATGCAAAATTGGGAAATGATCAAAATAAGAGTGAATGAAATTTGGCGACTGCAGTGGTAAGATGGGGAAATAATAGAACTAGTCATGAGTGAGACGTGGTCGTGCAGAGCGGCAAGAACGCTGGAGACGACAGCATCTACGGCGACATCGGGGCCTACGCGCCGTCGTACAAGCACAACTCGAGGGACCCCGTCCGTCGCGACCGGGACCGCGACACGCGCAGGGACCGAGACAGGTGCGATGCCTGCACTCTCTCTCTTGGTGTTTACTTTAGGTCTTGTTTGGCTTTGTGAGCTTCTGTGTTGTGTTCTGTGGCTTGTTTGTTCTTTAGGTTATTTGCTGTGATGCTCTTCAGGTTATTTGTTGTATGTGGCTCTTTTGGTTATTTGTTGGCTTTGTTCTTTGGTTTATTTACTTTTGTGTTCTTCAAGTTATTTTTTGTTCATGTTCTTTGGACTACTGAGAATTTTTGTACTTCAGCTTGTTTGTTCTTTTATTTAAATGTTAATTTTCTTTTTTATTTGTTTGTTTTGTTCTTTGGTGTACAGTCATACCTCACCTCACAAAATTAATTCGTTCCAAAACTGGTTTCGTAACGTTATTTTTTGTAAGTAGAGTTGCATTTTACATGTAAAAGGCTTGATTCGTTCGGAGGTCCCCAATACTGCTCTCTAAACCCTTTAAAAATTATAAAAGTATATCAATGTTGTATGAAATACGTGTTAAAAGTAAAAGAAAGTGGTTTGTTAAACCATTAAAATGAATGAGACATACAAATCATTTACCATTGAGGTTGGGCAACTAAGCCCAAGATACGTAAGGGCGAGTGCGTAGCAAAGAGAAGATCGTGGTGGGTGAGGGAGGAGGAGGCAAATTTCGCGTTTCATAACTTAAAAATTTCAAATTTCGCGTTTCAGAACTTGAATTTTCTTTCGTATTCAAAGATGAAAATTGAACGTTAAGGCGTTTCGTAACCTAGATTATTCATTAGTTGGGTCTTTCGAATGGTGATGTATGACTGTATTTGTTGGTTTTGTACTTCCTCTCTTTCTTTTTCATTCTTGCTATTCAGGTAGGCAGTATCCTGTCATGTTAAAGTTCTGAGGGAACCGTTGCATGCCGAGTGCATGTAACTTCCTCTGAAAGACGTAATTGCTACCGTTTGACATCATGTGAGCTATTTATGCTTGTGTGTTTTAAATGGCTCATTTTTGCCCATGATAAGCAAATGAAAAATTACTAAATACATAGCAAAGAATGCTGTTCTAAGATAAAGAAAATGTTTTTTCCTATTGTTAGGTGGTGAACAACATTTTTTCCTGATTTTAGATTAAGATCAGTATTCTTCCCTTCTCACAAGACTCACCTCGCCTTTTCATTGTCACTAAAGTGATTTTTCATGAAAATCGGAAAACTTACGAGAAATGAAGAGTTTGTTTGAAATTTCTCTTGCTTACGCAGAGGGGACCGCAGCAAGCCGCGATCCTACTTCAGCAACCCCAGCAAGGCGGGAGGGGAGGAGGATGAGGACGGCGGTCGGGGGGCGGGGTGGCAGGGCGAGACGGGCGGCTCGCAGGAGGACCAGGCCGCCAGGCTCGCCAAGGAAGCCATGGCTGAAGTGCGCGGGGCCGTCGCTGCTGCTGCTGAGAAGCCCGCCACCGCCGCACCAACTGAGCCTGCCAAGAAGAGGTAACGAAGCCCAATTCAACTTCCAGGGCAATGATGTCCGTTTGTTGCGTGGCTGGTCTTCTCGTCCTTATTCTCCCTCGCACTCTTTAAACACTTTGAGTGCCACGTGACGCACCGGTGGTCACAGAGGGGATTTCCGCAATGCTGCTGACCGACCAGCCATCACTAACTCAATTTTGATAATTGCTTTTTGAAAATTAAACGAAGGCATGATCTATTTAATGTTCAATTTTTTCAAAATGGATCTCTAAAATTAACTCAAATCTGAGTTGAATATTGAACTTCAGTTTAACCCACCGCACTTAACGTGTTAAATTGGATGCTCTACGTTTTTGGTTTTAAATCGCCACTTCTGTTGATTGACGCGCAGTTTACCGTTAAACTTGAAATATGTTTTCACACGTGAATTACTGCTCAAAATTTAAGATGACACAATCATTTGGACGGCGCTAATATCTTTTTTAATATTAATTGCATCAGTTTACAAACCTCTTGATCCTATCTTGGTTTAGTAGAGCTTATCTGCAAACTAAGGCGAGTAAGTGAGGGGTTGGTTATTTTAAGCAGTACTTCTGTTATGAGGGGGAGCATGTCAAATGCCTGATTTGGTGTGAGCTACTCCTTGTTGTGCTATTACTTACTCTCTTCTACTATTACTTGTACTATTGTTTTGCATTATTATTTATACTATTGTACTATTTTACTCAAGTATATCATAGATCTACAAGGATGTTAAGCTTAAGTTATCGAATACCTTTATGCTGGTGTGATATTGATACGTTGAGCTTAGTGCATTGTTCCTCAGTATAAGCTGGTTTTAGCATTTTGTGTTATGGTGACAAGCTGCTATTTTACGGTTATTTAATGACATCCCTCAGGTACTTGAAAATATACTTCATGTACCAAGACTTGGTTGTATTTTTGCTCATCACCTACATTATTCAACCGGCACAGCTTTGGGATACTTTTTAATTTGTTTTGCTCTGGTAGTGTGTCACAGGACGATTTCTTTATTTTCTATTTTAAGCTGGTTGTACTGTCACTTTATTTTCATTTCAGCAAATTATTCGAAGAGAATTTCTATACGGAGTGCTACCCTGACATGGCGGAGATGCACGACGCCATTGATGATTCCGACGATGAGGCGGACTACACCAAGATGGACCTGGTAAGCCCGCCTAGCCTCCAGTGGAAATCTTGTGTCATGTCTTGTGACAGATTTGTGGAAGTGGGTGATGCTTTCTTGCTGTTGTGTATGGTGTTAAGGGATATGTTAGGAGTAACTTGTGAGTTGAAGTTCGGCCGTAATTTTCTAAAGAAATTATGTCCTATATATATTTTAGTGATGTACCGATACCATTTTTTTGGCCGATACCGATACCATTTTTTTGGCCGATACCGATACCTATTTTTTGACCGATACCGATACTCCGATACTTGGAAATACCGATACTTTGACCGATACTACTACCGATACCGATACATTTACAATTATATTAAAAATAAAATAATTATAAGCCCTACATGGGTGTTGTAACAAAATTATCTAGTAATATATCTAATAATATAATAATATTGACAATGAAGTTTTCGATTAGGAATGATAAAATTTCTCTTGCTATGTTAACTATATCGTTTGATTCGTTTCCCGCCCAAAGTTTTTCGATTGCGTCATCTTTCCGCTTTATTTCGTATGATACCTATTTCAGCATGTATGAACAAACAAGTATTCACTGTTTAGCAATCTTTATTTGCCAACTGAGGTTATTATCCCACTAAATTAATTAAAAATATTTTTCTCCATTTACAGGCGTAAACTAGTAGTATAATGTAGCATTTAGTCTCAGAAATAGCAGCGTGAACGCAAGTAGTATGCGTACTCGTTTGTACTAACACACACAGTGTACAGAAGCAAACACGGCTCTTTTCGGCTTGGGGGCCCATCGAATTTTAATATTTTCTTTTCGCCAAACTATGTATTTTGGTGTGAAAAACACAAAAATGAAAATCATTTTGTGGCGAAATTATTTATTAAGCCTGAAATTTGCTTATATTCATAAATATTTTGTGAAAATACTGCGGTTTCTCGGTACGTTTTCGCCACGCAATTTCACACAGATAAGAGTCCATCATTTGTCGTTGAGTGCCTCCCTGACGTTTTTTTTTCATTTTTAGACTATGCCAAACACTCTCAATCATTTGAGTGTGTGCACCTGTTGCACGGTCCGCGAAGTTTTCACCATGATTAACAGGGAGGTGTTTGAAATTATACCCGTGGTTAGGTTAGTAACACTTAATGAATAATTTCTCCACAAAATGGTCATCATTTTTGTGTTTTTCCCACAAAATACATAATTTGGCGAAAAGAAAGCATTAAAATTCGATAAGCCCCAAAACCGAAAAGATCTGCAAATACGCAAACAACTATAAGATTGTTCGTGAATTTTTCAAACATCTTATAATAGAAGAAAAATGCAAGATTCGTAATGTACGGCGATTTACATGCTGAATTTAAATAAAAATTTTCAGCTACTCCTATATAAAATTTACAAAAATTTTAAAATGCGCCTTTAACTTTATTTATTTTGTTTGATTTTTCTTAGCCTGTCACATACGTTAAGAAATGAAAATTAGGTCAAACTAAAAAAATTTTAGTTGTAAAAGTATAAAAATTTCATGTCGCTGCTGTGTTTTTACTGTGTTTCACTATTCATGCTACATAGCATAGCGGGAGTTAAAAATAGTAAATTCAGTTAGCGGGCTAGATTAAATGCTATAATTCAAAACAGTTAGCTAACCAATTTACTAGGCATGAATAGGCTCTTTAGTTGATTACTTGTGTGCACGGCCCGCCAAAAATGACGGGATTCAATACCTTTCTTGAACAAATTTTCCAGACGTGGATGACTAACAAAAATATTTATCATAACAGTACCCGTGATAAAAAATATTATTGTACTTGCGCACCGGTGAAACTCGTATCACAGATACGGTCATTATGGCTACATTCATGAGCGTGACAGAGAAATGGAAGAAGCGGACTCCAAACAAATAAACCAAGGGTATTTTTAGGGAGAAGCAGGACCCGTGGAAATTCTATGGACAATGTCATCGTTAAGCTAGGTGGACTCGTGAAAAAATTCCGTCAACATTACTCAACCTTTCCTGTCCTGTCCTAACCAAAGCTATCCTGATAAAATATCAAACATATCAATGCATGTTAGAGCCATCTTTCAATGTTACATTGAGATATTCGGTATCCATGATACCGCACACTCAGACATCCTATGTTTCTTAAAACAAATACATAAATCAATAGATAAATAAACACACAACGGGTATTATTAGGTTAGATACTTTTACTTTCACGATTTATGACTTTCATTTTCATGATAAAATACGTATTATTGAAAAGTATCGGTAAAGTATCGGCCGAATTTTGCAGATACCGATACCAGTAAAATGACCGATACTTGCCGATACCGATACCGATACATCGGTACATCACTAATATATTTATAATTCCTTTTTTTTTTTTCTTCCGTTATCAGCTTCAAATGCTACTCTACAATCGTTAGTGCACGTAGTTATTTTGTACATTTTTCATGCCAACTAAGATGTGGATCAATGTTCCTGATTAGATGCCTAATTATACTAACTTCTTGAACGTAATTTCTGTGGCTGATTTCCTGAAGTTGGAAAAATTTTGTGGGGATTCTACAATTTAAGCTTCAACATTGGGAAGGCTTTCGCAATATCAGCGTTTGATTGTGCATTTCGGGAAACAGTTGGTTGCCACAGGATTGGAAAGGATAAGAAAATGTTTGAGTGAATTTCATTGACCCATCTTGGTCTATTTAGCTTCGAAATTTATGCCTAGTAAATCTGTTATGTCACTGAAAGCTGATTTTCAGTATTTGACCTATTTTAACACTTGATCTACATTAGAGTCTATTTTAATTCAATTGGTACTTGTGTTGCTTCAAGTAACCCTTCGATTTTAATACATATTCGCTCGATGCGCATTTTATGTTTTTTCTTGTATTTTATCAGCCCCATTGATTTAGCCAGCAATTTTCTCATGAACATGATGCATCAAGTTTGTGACCGTTACAGGGTAACAAGAAAGGCCCCATCGGTCGGTGGGATTTCGACACTCAGGAGGAGTACAGCGATTACATGAACCAGAAAGAGGCGCTGCCCAAAGCTGCGTTCCAGTATGGCGTTAAGATGGCCGATGGGCGCAAGACTAGAAGAATACCAGGTGACGACTGAGTTGTAGCGCTTTATGCATGATCAGTATTGGTGTCATATTTATGGAGAAAGCACTCCATAAGAATATCAAGTGTTGGTCTACAATTGACATACGGTATCTCATTGACATATTCGCCTTTGATGAATTTGAAATAGTGAAAAAACGACTATGTATGTTGTAAGTTGCCTAAATATAAACAATCTACCTTGAAAATACCACACTGTGTTAGGTATCAGTCACTACGATTTAGAGAAATTTCTCATTTTACTTCAATTTTTAATGTCATTGTGATCATTTCAATCAAAGTCAATGAGTATTTTCCTACAATCTGTTTCCTTGCTGAGGCGCTCACTCCTTTGTTGTGTCCAAAGTATTTTTATAACTTAGTTTGCACAGACTGGAAATATACGGAGTGTGATGCTTTTTAGAATAGTGTCAAATTCGGGACCAAAAATGTCAAATGCGGCATCTCGTGGCATGTGATGCCACATAATTTGATGGGTAAATGTAAACTGGAGCTAATTAAGTCCAGGAACTAATTTTTACCTCACGCTTGATGGTCAGTGAAAGAATACCTTTAGGCTGGTCTGATGTGAGGCTCGTCTGATGTGAGGCTCGTCTGATGTGAGGC
>JACJUY010009191.1:14187-34266 GCA_014220935.1 Platorchestia sp. MABIK | reverse complement strand
TGGCAACAATGACGTCAGCTGCGAGTCATGGCTGCTAGAAGCTGATTGGTTGGCGTGCGTGCGTACGTATGTCTAGAGCGGGCTTGGGGTCCACCGTAGTTTTGAAGTTCTTCTTATGTAAGTGTTCTGTGATGCAGTTGCTGGTTCACCGGCTTGTCGTTTAAATTCGCTTAAAAATTAATTGTCAATGCCGTAAAATTGTATATATCCCTAGTTTTGCACTATATGCCATTAATTCATCATCTTTAAACGTTTAACCTTATCGAATTTTGGTCAACTAAAGCGCACTTTTTTGTGCATGCTAAGCTTTCGTTCAAATATTAAAGAGTTTTCGAAAATTCTATTCATTAGGGCAGAAAATGGTCATAAGGATAAACTTTGTTTCTCTTGCGTACGAATATTTTCTGCGTTTTCGATACCCCCTGCCATTGAAACATTTATGAGTAGTGGTAGAAAATAATTCGGATGTTAAAATATCACTGCAGCTGGCTGTAAAAACGAGCTTCAAGGGATTGTACCTCCGTGAAAGGAAATTTGTACATCAAAAGCCAGTATGCAGCACAAACAAACAACGAGTGAATAAGTATTTTTTTGTTCAATCCAACTACCACGCACGTATAAGCCAATTTAAGTTACTTTCAGTAGGCAAATGTCTAAAAGCATAGAAAACAACGTTGAATTCCACCACGGGCGCAGAAAGAGGGACAAGTTTGTTACGCGTTCGAAATTACACAGGAGTAACGAGTTCTATCTATTGATGAAATGTAATTACTCGACCCATGACTGGGAAATAATTGAAAATATTTCTAGCATTTTGGAGAGCATTACGGACTGAATAAGGTTTATAAACATTTTCTCACATCAGTGAATAAAATTCATAAGGGTATATCAGATTGCTTATAATGGAATTTACTACAACCAGAAATTTAATACGGCGACGACAGCGTCTCTTTCATTTCACAAACTGCTTCATTTTTCTTTGTCCTTTCATTCTTTTCCGAAGAAATAGAGAAATTTAAAAATTCAAAAAAAATGAACTCAACAAGTGGGCTCTATGTTATGCTCTATGTCATTGAGCATTTCGTTCAGGAGAAAGAATAGTTTCTCTAAGAGAAGATCATTTTAGTGAAGCACCAAATGAACTAATGAATTATGGGTTAGGGCAGTTCCAGTCAATGCCTGTTCAGCAGTTTCAGTCACAGCCGAAAAAGAATGGGCCATAAGTATGGTCACGTGAAAAATGGATTGTGCTTTCGCACAGGATTTATTGAGGCATATCCAAATAGCAAGTGATGAACTAAAACGAACAACAAAACCGTTGACGACAGGAATGCGTGATTAAATAAAGGAAAACACCACATACCTCATCGCTTGAGTGCTTAATTAAAAGACACACTAATTGTATCTCCAGGGATCAAGTGACTGCTATTTCTTTAATAGATCTTCCTACTGTTTCTTCCATTCTTCGTAGACACTCTCCAGTAACCTGCTGTGCAGCAACCCAAGAACACTTTTCTTGTTATAACGTCAACTCATCTCCTCTTCAACTTCAACTCCCCTATACACTGCCACCTTTCATTGCACGGTGTGTTAACGCCTTCACACCACGTTAATGATAGTATAAACCACAAAATAAATGAACAACCCTATCCAAAACGAATATGACACTATAAATTTTGCGACAAAAAACTGTAATGTGAATTCTCCTTCGATACTATCTCAAAGGTATATTATAAGGTATCTGAGTGTACTGTACACGAAGTCGTGTGATCGAATTTGTCCGATCACTTACAAGTTATTAACAGAACTGATTTACGTATATATTTGGCTATAAAAACGGTTCGTGATTCATTTCACTTTTTCGACATTGAAACTTTTATGTGCGTGCGTGAATAAAAATACCGCATTAACTGGTTCGATAACACAGTATGTGATGCCATTACTGTATGCTATGCATTATTATACTGTGTCATTTATAAATAATCATAAAGATGGGAATAAAAAATGCTGCATGGTATCCTGTTTTTATTTTCACACAGCACAGTTCATGCTTGAATAAAAAATGAGCTTCCTTCCTGACACAGGCTTATTTGAAAATTCATGTACCTTTTAATGAACACTTGTGTAGTGTTTTTCACTTTTTCGTGCGTAGGATTACCTACATGTACTTCCGTGTATTTACCCACACACGTAAAAAGACAATATTTGCATGAATTCCTGTACGTATGTACGAATAAACGCACAAGCCACTGATTGCTTTATGTTCCTCATATCCATAGAAATTAAATATATACATGTTTAAGAACGGTTATTTGCCAATTTATACACGGGCTATCCAATCCTTCAGCAGAATAAGTCAAATTGTATATATATACCATCTTAACGCTGCGTTGTCTGCATTGTATATGAGAGGGATTGGCACATGTTCTGAATACATTTGCGCAGGCCTTTCATTAACGTTTTGCTTTCTGGCCATCATATATTTCTAGTCAGCAAATTGATGTATTTGCAACTCAAAACTCTTTTCACAGCGCTAATATTGTAAATTCTATTCTGAGAGGATAACTAATTTTCTAGAAAAATCTATTCCGCCAGAATTGTCAACTTGTTTTCACATACTGGGCAAACGCAAATTGCTAATGTTTTGGTTGAACAGAAAATAAAACTACAACAGAGTAATACAAGACATAATGCAACATTAACAGCAATTGTGACAGACATTTGATCATGTTTTCACTGTTACGGACCATTGAAACAATGAAAATTTAATCGAATTCCGAATAATCCCCCGAAGAGTCATTCGAATCTGTAATATTCAGTTAATCTGTGAAAACCACCCCTATATGTAAAGAAAAGCCGTTGGATCAACGGACAACTTCCAAGATTCCGTTACGACAACGAACAATTCAATTTACTCCCGTAATTTTTAATTAACCCGTTAGAACAACGGAAATCAGCAAAAGTGTCCGGTATGGAAACGAATTACGGATGAATGTGTTGATTTAACAGATAATATTCACAAAACGAACTAGAAGTAACCATTTGTGTCATTTTAACAGATAACTGGTCTGTTTTTGTCTATATTTTTGCAGTTTTTTTTACAGTGCACGTACTTCTCTTGTAGCTTCGGCGTCGAGTTCTCGTCATGTTCTTGAGCGGAGATTTCTTCAGATGCCAAGTTGTAGCGGAGAGATTCAGGTGACGTGGCCTTGTCTTTACTCATGTCTGATGATAGGGCGACGCTCAGAGGACTTTTGTCTGAGAAGATACTGCTTGGTATATACTTGTCTGCGGTACCATTCCTCGACTGTGTGAAGGCTGATAGCGCCAAATTGCGCAAATGAGAAGCTGTCGCTGCCCCTGACTGATTCATCAATTCAGAAAATAAGGAGTTATTGTCTTTCAGCAGCAAGTACGGCGCATCAAATTCCCGAACAAAGACGTATGTCATGAAACTATACCAGGAATAACAAATATGGGAGAAATGTTTTGCATAGAAGTCTCACAGAGTGTTTGTACTTGCTGTGAAATCAAGAATAGTTACCATAATATCAAGGCTTTGCCCTTTAGCAATGTTGAAACAGTATCATGGTAGTAAAAAGTAATTTACTCGACTCGACATATTTTGAGATATTTGTAAAATACTTGACAGTGTTAAATAAGATTAGCTGTTTGAGTGACCCTGACCGCAACAAAGGCGTTCCAAAGAGAGGAAGTTGGAAGCAACATTTACAATAGTGTGGAATTCAGAGAACTCAAAATCTACGCATGCGGTGCATGGAAACAGGAAATTGGGAAAGAAGTTCATAAAACAAGATACAAATCGAAGGAGAGAGTAGTTGGTACTTAAAACAGGACAGCAGTGAATCGAAAAATATGGTCTTTGACAAAACTAAAAACCTATTTTATTTTAGCATAAGGGAAGACTCACCTTACCTTCATCTCGGAACCTCACTTACTACCCCGTGGAGCGCTAATTCCCTTGAGTAGAATAGTTTTATTCCCCTAAGAGAATGGTTTTGTATAGTGATGATAGCAAAATAAAGTAAGGTTAATCCACTACCTTCCTCACTACGCTTAACATGACTAACTTTGAGGCGGCCGACGCTGAGCACCATGACTCTGGTGCTGTCCATGATGGTGTGGAGCTTGTGGGCGACCGTGAGTACGGTGCAGGTCACGAACTTCTTGAGAATTGTACGTTGGATCAGCTCGTCCGTCCTGACAGAGAGCACACAGTAAGGAAGGAGATAATCTGGTTACGTAATGCTCTGGCAGGGCAGGCTGGTGTGCCTGCAGAAAACATTTAGATTATCATTCCAATGAATACGCTTGCAGGTGTAAGCGGTAGCGCACTTGCATTGGAATCAATTCCAACTGTTTCTTTGAAGATTATTGGGTAGACTCACTGCTGCCGCCGACTCAAATTGCCTGAGCGTAGTATCAGTGCAGAGGAGCCCCAGGCGCGCTCGACACGATGACACTGATCAATGTATCCCCATTTTTGTGTTTATATATGTACTGAAAGAAGCAAAATGCGTTCCAAAGATAAAATTCATCAATTCAAAATTTTGTTTTACATCTATTCAGTCACTGCAGTTTCACCCGTTCCTCAGATAGAATGAGAGTCAGAGTCCCAAGATCAATTCAAAGCAATATCTTCATGTGTACATCCAGCTAGTGATCACATTTCCTCACTTGGGGTCGACGTTGGCTGTAGCCTCATCGATGAGGAGGATGTGGTTGTCGGAGAGAATAGCCCTGGTGAGACACACGAGCTGCCGCTGCCCCACGCTCAGGTTGCTGCCCCCTTCAGACACCACGTGCTCCAGCCCCCCGGGGCACTCTTGCACCGCTTCCTTCAGCTGCACCTGCGGGCCAAAAGCTCATATGTAATACTGATGAACCTGGAGAACAGGGAGTGGGTGATCAATGTTGCTTGCAGTATCCTTCAAAGTGAATAAACAACATGATACGGAAAAATGTTACACATAAAATGCATATTAAGAATAAATTAACTGAGGCTACAGTAGAAAATGTACATCAGAATAGTGTTACTTAACATCATCGTTGAACATACCAGTTTACTCTCGCATTTAAGGACTTTTGATCTAAAACAAAGATACGTTACATCTATTTTCATAGCTAGGCTTCAACTTTGATGTGCGAATAGTATTCTTTCTAGCTTGGTGTAATATGCTTCGTTTCATGAATTTGGTTATGATCTCTCTGCCGCCTAAAAACATAGCTGTTCTGCATTAAGGTTTGCAATCCCGGGACAAAATGAAAATCCCAGAATCCCGAGATTTCAAGAAGATGATCCAAGGAACTCCCGGGATCCCGGGATTTCTTTAAATTTTGCATTTGTGCAATTGTAATTTGTTGCCCATGCCGATCGCAGTATTTGGTGATTTAGGGAGCAAAAAGCCTTTATCTGGGAAGGATTCACTAATGAATTCACTCTTTGTAACTATTTACTGACACGCCATCAACTGCTACAAGCGTGGTCACTTGTTCTTCCGGAGTACTTTGATGCACCTTTACGAAACTTGTTATTTTTGTTTGTTTAGGTTTAGTGCTTTCACTACTGCTGTCCCTTGCATAAGAGCGCATTGTTCCAATGCGAATTCTTTTTCTCAGCTACTAGTTGACGCAACAGGGTCTATAGTTTCAGGCTTCACATGTTGTGTTCACTCTTTAGGTCAAGTAACAAACCACTGGTAGACCAGCTTTGGCAAAGTAAACTCTTGCCGCACTTTTTACACTTCGCACTTTCTCCAGTTGCATCTTTAACATAGTATTGCCACACAAAAGTTTAATTTCTACTACATCGGTTGTTGCCATCGTATCTATTATAGTCTATTCTTTATTACTTGCAATACCAAACCGCATATATATTTTAATGAAAAACTTGAACTATATTATGAGATAGTGTAGACTACACTGTGTAGTGATGTAAATTGCTATAAAATTGAAATTCGTGATGTACCGATACCATTTTTTTGGCCGATGCCGATACCGATACCCATTTTTTGGCCGATACCGATACCGATACTCCGATACTTGGAAATACCGATACTTTGACCGAAACTACAACCGATACCGATACTTTTACAATTGTATTAAAGTAAAACTATTATAAGCTCTACATGGGTGTTATAATAAAATTATTCATTAATAAATCTAATTATACAACTATATTGACCATAAAGTTTTTGATTATGAATAATAAAACTACTCTTGCTTTGTTAACTACATTGTTCAGAAAAAAAACGAAATGAAATCCATTCGATAAGTAAGTGTTTCCAATCATATTGCAACGCAATGTAGACTACCTCTAACAGCAACTGGTTCCAAAAGTGGACCAAAACAATCAAACGAGGTTTGAACGAAACTTCAACTAGGTTTAGACGAAACTTCAACTAGGTTTGGACGAAACTCCAACTAGGTTTGGACGAAACTTCAACTAGGTTTGGACGAAACATCGACTAGGTTTGGACGAAACTTCGAATAGGTGTAGACGAAATTTGAACTAGGCTTGGACGTAACTTCAACGAGTCGTTGAGTAACCATGAGTCAACAAATAGATGGTAGCAAGCAATTGAAAATGACTAAATTTAATATAATGGGTAAAATCGCCCTGTAAAATTCTAGATTTTGCATTTTAATGCTATTTTTCCTGTATGGAGAATTCTGACATGCCCCATTGCCCTGAGAGGCACATTGCAGCTTAATTAAACTTTAGTAACTGTGCAGCGTGGCTCGGGGCAGGTGAGGTGGGAGCTGCTTTACGGCAATTCAGTCGCTACCTTTGATCCGATTGCTACTTTAGTTGGATCCCCTCAACGCAGTGGCACCCTTTTGGTATCGCTTGCTTTTTCGTTCATTTATTTTGTGTTGCGACCTCCAAGCCATGGTGGTAACTTTTAGTGGCGATCTCAGCGGAAACTTATTCCGAGAGTGAAGGTGTTCTGCAGCTTTCGGTACCGACGCTCAGTGTTCAGCCGTGGCACGTCATCAAGCGTGTTCCCGATGTTTCGTTTCCTCACCTGTTCACTTTAATTTCTAAGCCATCTTTACTTTTAATTTCAAGTCATTAAATTACCTTTGTATTGCTACTCTATTAGATAACCTTGCTGTCGTAAATCGTGTGAATGTGACTGTGCGTGAGCTTATTCAGCTACCTTAATTACTTAAATACTTAAATCCTTAAAACCTTGAACTCTTTAATCTTTAAATCTATTTCGAGCCAGCTTGGAATGAAGACTTGACTATTTTCCTTAAGTAAATAAATTACGTTACCTGGGGCCTGACTGGAAGACGGCTTACCAGCGGTCTTACTCTCCGGGTAATATTGTAACTATTAACCCAATGCTATTTTCTGAAAATTCCTCCTGCTCTATACTTGAGCCTCCTTTTCTTCCCCGTTTTACCATCTTTATCAACTCTACGAGTGGCTTCCGCACTGAGGCATAATTAAACTCAGGTTAGCTTTTGAAGTTTTTATTGCTATAATGTTCATGTTTGCAAAACTTTCTGAATAACTACAGGCTCAATTTTGTCTCTTTTTCTTTACACTAATTCATGGTTTCATTATTCTAATATCAGCATCTTATGGCGCCACTGGCCCAGCGTGAGGCTGCTCTACCGGGAACGGTGCTGAACTACGGTTTGTTTTATTCTGCGCATCGATCTTCGATGATGCGGTCGCTGCAGTAGTGCGGTGTTATCTACGCTGACTTAATGATCGGTCCACTGAGCTGCATTGTACTCGGAAAATTCTCCAGCCCGAGCGGCAGACCGTGGCTTTGCCTGCTGGGCGAAACGGACCAGTGTCACCTGAGAGCTCCGACGCAAGCCTACTGAGATCGCCGCAGGAAGCTGCATAGTTTTGCTCCCTCGTAGCTGAAGCGGTGCTGTTGCTGCCGCCGTTTGTTACTCTACCAAGCGAGGGGTCGCCATTTTCATTTGTTTGCGTTAAAGGGATCGCCTTATGTTAATTTAGCTAGGTTTAACCATAGATTAGTTGTTCCTGAATCTTATTGTTACGTTTCATTGATGACCTTCAAAATTAACTACGCTGTGCCGGCATTAGTTTTAAGATGTGTCTTCGCTGATTGATTATTGTACCTAGCTAATGGAGCTTTCTCCAGTTCTGTATTTTGAATTTTTTCGCTCTACTCTAAATTACTGCTACTTGCAGCTTTGAATAAACGTTTCTGCTGTCGTTAACCGTTTCACATTAAACTTATTTGCGTGGCTTCTCCACACCTGCTAGGTGATAGATTCGTACTTTAATGCTAAGTTGGCAACACTGCAGTCCAGTGTCATAGTTTGATTCGTTTCCCTCACAAATTTTTCAGTTGCGTCATCTTTCCGCTCGATTGTCGTGTGATACCGTAATTGGCATGTATGAACAAATGAGTATTCACTGTTTAGCAATCTTTATTTGCCAACTGAGGTTATTATCCGACTAAATTTAATTATAAATATTTTTCTCAATTTACAGCCGTAAAATAGTTATATAATGTGGCATTTAGTCTCAGAAATAGCAGCGTGAACGCAAGCAGTATATATGTATGTACTTACACACAATGTGCAGGAGAAGCAAACACGGCTCTTTTCGGTGTGGGGTCTTATCAGATATTAATGTTTTTTTCGCTAAAGTTCGTATTTTGATGTGAAAAACACGAAAATGATAACCATTTTGCGGAAAAATAATTTATTAAGCTCATTTCCATTAATATTTTATGAAAAACTGCGGTTTCTCGGTACGTTTTCGCCACGCAAACTCATACAGACAAGAATCTATCATTTGTCGGTGAGTGCCTCCCTGACTTTTTTTCATTTTTAGACTATTCCATACACTCTGAATCATTTGAGTGTGTGCACCTTCTGCAGGGTCCACGAAGTTTTCACTATGATTAACAGTGAGGTTTTTGAAATTATACTCATGGTTAGGTTAGGAACACTTAATGAATAATTTCTCCACAAAATGATTATCATTTTCGTGTTTTTTTCACCAAAATACACACTTTGGCGAAAAGAAAACATTAAAATTCGATAGGCCTCGAAACCGAAAAGATCCGCAAACACGCAACCAACTATAAGATTGTTCGTGAATTTTTCAAACGTCTTAAAATAGAAGAAAAATGCAGGATTCGTAATGTACGACGATTTACATGCTAATTTAAAACAAAATTATTAGCTTCGTAATATTTGACGATTTACCAGCTATATTAAAATGGAATTTTCAGCTACTTCTTTATTAAATTAACAGAAACTTTAAAATGCACCTTCAACTTTACTTAATTGGTTTCATTTTTGTTAGACTGTCATATACGTCGAGAAATGTAAATTGGGTCAAACTATATTGGTTTTAGTTTTAAAGTATGATAACTTTATGTCGCTACTGTGTTTACCTATTCATGCTACATAGTTCTCACTTACTGACCGTACGTGACTCATCGGGAATTCAAAGTAATAAATTCAGTTTGCGGACCTGAATAAACGCTGCAATTCAACAGTTGGCTAACTAATTTACTAGGTATGAATTGACTCTTTATTTAATTATACATTTACTTTCACGATTTATGACTTTCATTTGTTTGATAAAATACGCATTATGGGAAAGTATCGGTAAAGTATCGGCCGGATTTGCCGATACCGATTTCGATACCAGTAAAATTGACCGATACTTGCCGATACCGACACCGACAATGATACATCGGTACATCACTAATTCAACACTAAAATCCTATCTTGAGCTCTCTAAGTGATAAATCATATTAGGCAGCATGATTTTAAGTTCTTTTCTCACTAACATTTTAAAATATATATCATATTTAGAATCCCTGGACCTCCTGGGAAACAGCATGATTTTAATTTATTTTCTCTTTAATTTCTTGAAATACGTATACTATTTAGAATCCCGGGAATTCTAGGGAAACGGTATGATTTTTAGTTATTTTCTCACTAATGTCGTGAAATATGTATGCTTTTTAGATTCCCGTGAATTTCAGGGAAACAACATGATTTTTAGTTATTTTTTCTCACTAATGTCTTGATATATGTATGCTATTTAGAAGCCCGAGAATTCCAGGGAAACAGCAATTTTTAAGTTATTTTTTTTCACCAAAATCTTGAAATATATATGCTGTTTAGAATCCCGGGAATTCCTAGGAAAAAAGGAATTCCCGGACCGAAAAATTTCACCCCGCAATCATCCGGGATCCAAACCCTATTCTGTATACAGTGATTTTTGAGCATTACTGAAATTTGGATTGATGACTAAAAATAAAACTTCAAAAAATCCGGCTAAGCATTAACGTATAAATATTTTCTGGACGACTTATGATGCCTACTTGATTTAAAAATAATGCTCAATTACCGTGATACTATTTTTAGAATATAAGGGAATAATCTTGAACGGGAGAAAATTTGGACATGATTTGGTACTCAACTCAAAGTGAAAAGTAAATGAGGTGGAATTGTTGGTATGTTCCATGCATAAATTCACTTACCTTAAGCAGGTACCGGTGATAGTCATAACATTCGTAAATGAACGCATCGATTGAACTTGAATCTACTTCAAGCTCATGTACATTATTTTTCTGAATCGTTGTATGATTTTACGAACAAAAATAAAAATTAATCATGTAAAATTACCAAAATGAAGGGAAATTTATGGGAAAAGCAATTCAATGACGTAAAGTAATTTATTCTAAATTTAAACGATTTAGTAGCCTCTAATTGGGATCTGAAACCCTCAGCAAAAGAACATATACCGCAAATACAAATTCAAAAGCTTGTGATAATTCTTCAGCCGTTCAAACTTAAATTTCGAGCATCAGTGATATTTCAACGGCTGTGGCGAGGAGTTTCAATTACAAGTGTGAGCAAACGAAGACCGCAGATTCTTCAGTAGAACATAAGCTCTCCTATTCTCGGGTTCGAGTGATTCAAGTAGGATTACAGTGAAGATCCGGAACTCAAAAACGGTATTGAGCCAGCAGCTTTTGATGAAAACATAACACTGATAGTCGACAGAGAGAATTTGTAGAAAATTGTTACTAAATATGGTTGAGCGGGAATAAATCACGAGTCGAAATGAGTCAGAAGACTCAAGCTAATGATTTAAAAGCAGTCGACTTAGCAGGTCTCCCTCACCTCCTTCAGTGCTTGCCACAATTGTTCATCCGAGTGCTCTGCAAACGGATCCAAGTTCATGCGTAATGTGTCGTAGAAGAGCGTGGGATCCTGCAATGAAGTGAAAGACAAAATGAAACATGGCTATTACGCACAGACCTTTTGTTTGAGAAGGCACTAGAAGAAACATTTCTACAACCCTTCTTTGATTGAAATGTTCGAATTTTACTTTGTTGGAAGAGATTATGAATCAGTTTAAGATTCTCTAACCACAAGAATGTGTTTACAAGAAAGGAAAGAAGGAAGGTATCATTTAGTTTGGAATTATGGGAACGGGCAATCAACTCATAAGGTGTATCCCCTACATTTATCGCATAAAAATAACAAGTTTCAAAGAAGTTTATGAAAGTGGAAAAAGTTTATGGAAGAAGATATTAGGTACTGAAAATACACCTCCGATGGAGTCAGCAGCTTCTCAGCCTCCAAGTTTTCCAGTACTTGAATCTGACTCTACACTATTTTCTGAAGATGAAATCATTTATAATTCTGAAGATTTTGATAGAAAGTTTTTACGAACTGAAGATAAAATCAAGAGTGTTATCCTGAATTGAGTTATTGAATGCCCTAACGTACACGGATCATCGGTGACTAAGCTGCTACATAATTTTCACTACCATATTTTCACAAGTATTGCTCTGACTGCTAGAACCCTTTTAAATTTAAATTTAAAGAAAGCTACATTTGTAAACCTGCATCACGGACGGCATGTTCACATAAATGATGGACAAAGGGGTTTTCAAAAAAACATTCAGTCATTTCAAGAATTTCAATAAATTAAGTTGCTCATACACGTCGATGGAATACCTCTGTTCAAAGACTCCAGAAGATGTCATGCGTATCCCATTTTGGTTAAAGTTTTCAAAAAGAGAAAAATACTTTGTGCAGGAATTTATTTACCTGAAAATGAGGAGACGAACAAATGCCGGGTGTGAACACTATTTTCAGAAAATTTGCTGAAGACTTTAAATCCCCCGTAAGAAATGGATTAGAGATTGAAGGCCGCATTTTAGCCACAAAAGTGCACGCATCTGTTGCTGATGCCGTAGCTCGAGCAGACCTAAATGCATTGTGAATCACAACAGCTATAATAGTTGAGAGCGCTGCGTACAGCGCGGAACCTAAAGCGGAGGGCACGTGCTACTAACGGAAGTCGCGGCTGTCAAACGGCGAAATGAAGATTTTATTCACAAAACTGATCTAGCGCATCATAAGGAAGGAGTAACATCAATTCTTGAATTCTTTACTTTTGGAATGGTTTCTGGATTTCCGCTAGACTACATGCATCTTGCATGCATTGGAGTAATGAAAAGAATTATGAAAGGTTTAAAACCAAGCAAGAAACATCAAGTTAAACGTCACCTGTTTTCAGAAAAAATGAAACTTTGAATCAAAGATTGGAAACTATCAGAAATCTTATTCCGTCTGAATTTGTAAAAAAGTTGTCTGGAGGAATGCAAAGCGTCGCATTCAGGAATGCATCGGAATTTCGATTGGTGCTGCTGTTTGTTGATATAGTTGTGTTTAAAAATGTTCTCCCTGGGAAACAGTGTTTGAATTTTTCGGATTTGTGCCTGTCCTTAAGGCTGCTCCTGACATCTGATCAGGAACAAAATATGCCTAATGTGGACGTCATGTTAAAGAACTTTGTAATCTCTTCTAGAAATGTGTATGGTGGCACTTTCTTATCATATAACGGTCACAGTGTTATCCACTTGGTGGTTGATTATTTGATATATGGGCCTCTTGACTGTTATGTACCTTGGTACATAACTGCAAAACTTAATCACCGAGCAAGTGAGAACAGAGGAACATAGACCGTGTGCCCGACCGGTTTATAATAAATCACCACGGCGAGATTAAACATCAAGCTGCCTACACTCACAGCCTCTGAGGGAAGGGCGATGCCGGCGTGACAACAGCTACACCTGACGACAAGTGAACGGTGCCGAGCGATACTTTTATGTTTCTATAGGCTCTTCCATCCAAATACCATTATGTATCAGATTGCTTCGGCTGATGGCAGTGTCAGTCCCACGACCACGCAGATATGTATGGTTGTGTTAACAGTAGAATTGAATCATTCTGGTTCGAGACTTCTTCTCGAAAGGGTCTTCCGATGGTGCCATATCTGTGACTTAAAAGTTTTGGACTCAGTCGGCATCATGAGCTAACCTGTGTACTTATCTTTTTGTGTTATTAATTGAACTACGTTCAATGTAGTAAATTCAATGTAAAAGAGACCCTTTATCATCATTGCCAACGCTGCTTCATTGAAGGTCGTGTGTTTTGGTTACTTTCTTGTCATTCAATTGATTCCTAGTCTCCATCCATCCCCGACATGTGTGCCATTATTCATTTATCATTAAATATGCTGGCCATGCAAAATGTGTTTTATCCCTAAACTCGCTGAAGAATTAACGATTGAAATGATTAAAAAAAGAAAAAAATGTACGAAAACACAACAGTCGAAATTTCATGTTTTGCCTTTGAAAACTATCTAAGGATGTTGAAAGGTGGTTTTACAGGAAGAAATAGTCTTAGAACAGCTAAGTAAACATGTGTATTTTGAAAATGAGAAACCATGTGTTTCGAAAGCAGTTATAATTGTGATGACCGTGTCAGTTCTAAGCCAAAAATTAGAGTGCATGGGAAACATGCTCTACACACCTGGTCCATTAAGATCTAAGGATAATGACACTATTTTGAATAATGGTGACATTGGAAAAGTTTTGTCAATCGACTAATGAATTGCGAGTTGCTACGTTCGAAAAAGACGCCTTTTTTGTTGATCCTGTTGATTCTCAACTGGTAGGAATCTTCAAAATGAGGTCTAAAATTCGTAATAAATGTATTTCAATTAACGAAATTTACTGAAAATTGATGATACTCCCCTATTCTTAATTCTGTGTTGGTTAGTGTTGGTTCATTCCGTATAGTTCACAATTTAGACTACGGCAGCTCTATTGTATGTATACCTCACAGTATCTCACTATTAAATGTTTTGAGCTCTCTTTGAAATGGAAAATGGGCAGTAAGAGGTTGAGTTGAGGGTGAGTTCTTGCCAGGTTCGGTAGTTTGACGTTTTCAATCGCTCTGTTTTGTTTAAAATTGTTCTATTTTATGAATAAAAGAAACATGGCCAGTCCCCATCCAAACAAAATATCTCTCCATATTTAATATTTCAAAATAATATATTTAATCGAATTTCACAATAGAAACTTAATTGTTTTCTAACCATGCTACTTTTCAATCATAGTAAGAAACTAGAATAATTCAAAAAGCTGACTAGATAGATGTTTCGTTCATCCGGCTGATGGTAGGGTTTTTTTTACACTGGAAGAAATAACATAACTACAATTTTTCATTTTTTAATTGGAAAGGAATTTCTATATCAGATCAATTTAAGTGTAGCAATGAGAAATTTTGTTAGTGTTCATTTTGCCAACTGCTGGGCCGTTGTGCCTAGCTCATGGCTTACAGCACATAGTATGAAGTGTTTGTGGACTGATCGTGGTGACGTGGAAGCCCTTGCTCGTGCACTATATAAGCCTCCACAACCGTCATGGAGCCAGTGGTTCGTGAAATCTATCGACGTGTCCTCAGGTTTGTAAAACATTTTTTTGTTATGTTGTTGAATTTCTGAAGTGGCCTAAATCTTTGAAACCGTACAGAAAACGTCAAATTGCTTCTTTTCGCTAAAACAACTTGAGTAACATTACGTTGATATCATTGGCCTGCATTTCAAAATTATTTTGTAAAGGTCATGAATTTTTCTACTGATTTAAAACCATTTAACCTGGGACAGGTAAAATTTCTGAAATATTAAATATTCATATTACGGCATATTTTCCCCAAATATCACAATAATATTCATGTACAAAAATTATGCGATACATGATAATTGATTTACATATGTAAGCTGCAGTAGTGAAATAACAAGAATGAAAACTTTTCTCATTATGTACTCAGATCTATTTCGGCTCATATGCTACCTAAATGATTTAATTGAGGATGCCATATAAAACTCGTTTTCTATTCAAGTGGCGGCGAATAGAAAATAGCAAACGTTGCGCTCATCCTACTACGCTTCACGCCTATTCAAGAACATAGCCTTTCGTTTTCAAGTTGGTTCTGAGGCTTACCATAGTTGTTGGCTGTTTTCGAAAAAATCGAGAATCTCGCGCTTGTCCTACTTGTGCTTTTTACCCTTCAATTATCCAGCTCCTATGGGCTTATTTCTGAAAAAGCCTGGTCAGAGGAAACCTTTAATAATCACTATTTCTCTTATATTGTCTAGACATGCATAAAAATGGAATGGAAGTCTAAAAACATTCCTAATATGCCTTCTTATATCTGCGGACATGTGATTTTTCCTAACCGTCAAGCACAAAATTATAGATTTTTTGAAGACGGCTTTTCAAGATATCTTTCCAATCAAAGTAAAGGACCGGGATAAACATTTAATTTAAATTAACATAAACATTATCGTATATCTCGTATTTGCAAATAAATCTGAATTTAGCAAATTTTTCATGTGCCATTATATCATTTACACGATTTCGTATAGAGTAAAATGAGCATGATTTTTAGATTCAGTGCTAAAAATGGCCTGTACAGGGTGTCAGACACTTTTGTTGCCAAACTTTAACATAAGGTAGCGATCGTCGAAATGAACACTTTTTATTCTATGAAGGTGTGGTCTAAAATGCTTAGTTAAAAAGTTACAAACACGTGAAGTTACTTTTCATCCGATATTCTGAGTGCTCCTCGACATCAACGACAAAGATTAGTTTGTTTACTGTTAGTACTTCTTCGGCTGCAAATGTATCACTGGCAATGGAGGGAGTATACAATGCTGAATTAGCGGATATGCACCTAGTATATGGTGCAGCAAATAGAAATTCTAGGGAGGCTGTTCGAATTAATTTACGCAGAAAGGCATCCTAACAGACATGTTCCATCGCGTCAAACATTCACAGCCATACACCGGAGATTACGTGAATACGGATCATTTCACAGACCACGACCTGAAGGAAGACGCCAAAGGAGAGTAGCAGATCCAGACAAGGTGGAAAATGTCTTAGAATATTTTCGAAACAATCCTACTTCAAGCACTCGTTCTTGTGCACGTGCTTTACATATAAGCAAAACTACTGTGTGGCAAGTACTACATAACAGTGGTCAACATCCATTTCACTTTCAGCGTGTGCAAGAATTGCACGGTGAAGATTTCGAACGTCGTGTTGAATTTGCGAGGTGGTTTCAACAGAAAACAGATCAACAACCTCGTTTCCCATCACGAGTCTTATTCACAGACGAAGCGTCATTTACTCGAGAAGGAATACTTAATCTCCATTACCTGCACATGTTGTCTGGCAACAATCCATAAGTTACAAGACAATGTCGACATCAGGTTAGATTCGCCGTAAATGTTTGGGCAGGAATTCTTGGTGACCATCTGATTGGGCCATACATCTTACCAGAGAGACTAAATGGACGAACCTATTACATTTTTCTTAATGAAGTATTGCCAGAACTACTTTAAAATGTACCTTTAGCTTACATGAGAGGAATGTATTTTTAACATGATGGTGCTCCTGCACACTTGCGGTTGCTGTAAGGCAATTATTGGATGCCCGATATCCCAATCGCTGGATAGGCAGTGGTGGTCCCTTCGCGTGGCCACCAAGATCTCCTGATATTACGCCCCTAGATTACTTTTTCTGGGAGCATATGAAACGTTTAGTGTATAAAACACCGATTCAATCCGAAGAGGACTTGATGGGTAGGGTTGTTGAAGCCTCGGAAAGGATTCGTGAAACTCCTGGTGTCTTTGCTCGCGTCTGCCAATCATTGGAGAGGCGTTTGAACGCCTGCATCGAAACAAATGGGCGGCATCTTGAACAATTTTTATAAACATGTAACCAAGTTTACGGTTTTGTTTGTTGTGCTCATAATAATTACTGTCGAAAATGCTTTTTCCTTATCACAACATTAAAAGGTTTATGTTAACTAATAAAAACAAATGTTTCACACACTTTCCTAACTTCTTATTTCGTATCCTTGCCATTGCTGTGCCGCAGTTTACCGCCTTGGATTCGTCTCCGCAAGAGAGTGTACGAATTATTTTTATAACTGTTCAACTTCAAGTCCTTGTAACTCTTTAATTGAGCATTTTAGACCATACCTTAATAGCATAAAAAGTATTCATTTCGACGATCGCTACCTTATGTTAAAGTTTGGCAGCAAAAGTGTCAGACACCCTGTATAAAGTCGGGCATTATCTGTAAGCCGTTCAACACAGCGCAGGCCAGTGTATTCTGGCGTTAAACTTTTTTGTATTCATTTTCATGCGCAATTTAATGTGAATAACCATCGAAAGTATATTAAAATTTCCACACTCTTATATTGACCCAGCCAAAGAAAACATCCCATACTGATTACTGATTTCATTTTTTTCGATCAGGCAACTTCGACAGAGCGATGAAAAAATGTTGAACGACAACGTCCCTACAACGGCCGGACACAGAAGCTTGGTGCTACAAACTCTGCTGGCTGTTCCCAAAAAAATTATATAAGATTTTGGCTGCTATTGTACGAGTCGGCATAATTTCGCAATGCAGAATGCGATGGGTGTTCAAGTTGATTCCAAGTACGGAAGCTCCTACCTTTACTCTCTGCTGTACTCTGATGAAGAAATTTCATGACGACCTGCCGACGTACGAAGATGTGTGCACTGCACACAGCTTCAAGAATATATGATACTAAAGAGGCTCACATATCACTGGAAGCGTACTTTTGTACCCGAAAAAAGAAGCGGCCTTGAAATTATTTACCAGAGGGAAATGTAGAAAAAAGGTTTGGAAATATTTTGCACACAGTAATTTCAATAATTATTCACGAGATAGCTTCTCAGACGGTACTCCAAATGATCTTTATTGCTTTCTTCGACAGCTTGTGACGTGGATAGTTTAGAGTGAAATTTCTTAATTTTCAAATTAACAACACCCAAAAGAAACCCATTGGCTGTAAAATAAGCGCGTAAAAATTCAAGTTCACCATGCACATGCCATTGTGCACATCAAAGATGATTGGTAATTAATTGCAAATTACAAAGATTATTGATTTTCTCGAAATTTTTTCGTTTCTAATTTTCTGATAAGGTTGCGACTAAAGCAAACCATTAACGTGTTCAGATATTTTAATTGATATCGGAGTAACAATGAACAGTATGGGCGTCCCAAATTTGAAGTAGTGATATTAAATATGTGTAAAGAATGCAAATTTTGCGTCCCTGGTTTTTCGTGTGTTTGTCGTTTGAATTCATATGCATTGTAATTCATGTGTTATGGCATGCTGTATTTGAGCTTCTTTGTCGAAAGATAATTGTTATAGGGGAAGTAAATTGACCGGTCAATCATTGGCATTTCAATAGTGTCATAATTGTTTCATATTAATTTGTATATCGAGTTCTATGAAAAACGATTGAATTGTATTATAAAATGGGCTTGAGTTTATGTTCGTGAAGCCCGCAAGGGCAATACATATATCCCAAGAGTACTGAGTACTAGAGAACAGGTACTGTTGCAAGAACACCGAAAATACAAAAGAAAACTGGTTATAGAGATGTAAGTCAGTTGTTAGCAAACTTGGTGAGTACCCGTAATCATTTAATTTCTGTAGGTTTATTGTGGTGTATTGTTATTTATCCTATGTTTATTGTACTCGTTCCATTTGCATTATCATTCAATTTTTTTTATGGAGGAGTACCTCTAATTTAGAGACTCTCTTCAGCCCGTGAGTCGAAAATTAAGAAATAAAAGTAGGGCAATAAAACTTGGTATAAATCTTTCTGGTATTATACTTCATATACATTATTAATTTCACAAAGTTAGTACCGATAGAAGCTAAGAAATCGTCACGTCGAAAAATCTACTCACAGGCATTCTAGGCATAATATCTGCCCAAAGTCTACGGAAAAATAATTGTATTTATCAAATTATAGCTGTAGGGTAAACAATTTTCCATACCCGAGAGCTACTGTGACATTGCTAAAATAAGATATAATAACCTCTATAAAATGCTTACTACATCACACGTGATGAAAGCATGGGAAGGTGCATATGAAGATGTGTGACATGCTTCGAAACATCTTGAATGAAGGCCAACATCACATTTTCTGCTCACGAACGATGCTCTACCTTTGCACTGTCTGCAGTCTGCACGCTTTTGCTTGTTTATTCTGCACAATCCAATGCTTCTTGTAATAATATCTTACTGTGTCTGTTGACACTGATGTTACCTTCCTTCCTTGAGTACTACTGTGTCTATAGTACTTGCAGTAATAGAGGGTTAAACCTACTGAAAATACAAAAAAATTATAGTACTGTTAAAGCATCACCAGCGGCTAATTCCTACTCTCCGGTAACTACTTTGAATACAACATACTCGTACTGAATGCAACCTGCACGCAGTACATATAGGGCAACAGCTCGCAAAACAGCCATGACAGAACACTCTAAGCCCCAAAACCGTTAACATCAATTAATCTTCTCTCGACCATTCTAGAGGCGCAACGATTGTAATTCTCTGCTCATAGAGAAGATTTTCTTCGGCATGGAGAGCTAAGCCGCCAAGTGCCCGAGTCCCGTCGTCGTCCGTCCGGCATTCTGTCACCCCTACGAGGGAGAACTTCTGGCGAGCTGGCTGGACGCTTCTCGAGACCTTCCTACACCGCGTCGGTCTTCGTCCGCCCCTCCGCCTCACGCCTAACTTCGGGCTAGACTGCTGGATGCTTCTCGAGACCTTTCCACACCGCGTCGATCTTCGTCCGCCCCTCCGCCTCACGAATAACTTCGGGCTAAACTGCTG